>CAAKHF010018195.1:23281-34412 GCA_901007745.1 Hippocampus kuda | reverse complement strand
GATGAGTGATGTTTCCGTTTTGTCTTCTTTTTTTTTTTAAGTGCACCATGAGGGATGCGCCGTATGTTATCTTCCCGTTTCGCTCACAATGAAAGATGTCATGTTTCAACAAGTGGTGGCCGTGGCCATTTAAGCAAATGAGCAAGTGAGTCAATTTGTCGAAGAGGCCTTCTTTACGACTCATTACCATTCTTTAAATAAGTGATTTGAATTCAATGCTGTCCAACTATGACACTGTGTATTTGATTTATCCATCCAGCCATCCATTTTCCGATCAGCTTTATCCTCACAAGGGTGACGGAGTGCTCGAGCCTATCCCAGCCGTCTTCACTCTGAACTGGTTGCAGCCAATCGCAGGGCACACAGAGAGGAACAACCATCCGGCTCACTATCACACCGAGAGACAATTTAGAGCGTTCATTAAGCCTGCCATGCATGTTTTTGGGAATGTGGGAGGAAACCGGAGTACCCGAAGAAAACCCACGCAGGAGAACATGCAAACTCCACACAGGAAGGACGGAGCCGGGATTAAACCGACGACCTCTGTACTGCACTAGGACACAGCAGGCTCCGCCCCCACTACCACAGAAATGTGGTAATGTGGACCCTTAGATGCAGTTCCTTACAAAGCAACAACAAAAGACAAACCCTTCATTTTAGATTTAGAGGATTGGACCGTTTCATACACTGTATGTCTGCCCTTACGATCTGAAATCGGTGAAACAAATTATTTGTAGGGGCAGAATGCGACAGCGTGACTTATTCTGAAAGGTCTGTGCCTTCATCGTTGCTCAGTATTAAAAAACACTTCATAAAAGCTGTCAAGTTAAAGGGCTCCAAAAAAGAAAAAAAAAACGCAGCAAGAAAGCAGAGGACTCTCCACAATCCAGCAATAAAATCATCTCCTGCCTCAAGTCATTTCATAAAATGGCAGCGATAAAGAGATAGACTGCTCTTTATAGTTTTTAGATTGCCGGCACTTTGCAAAGTCCCTTCGCCTGTGTCTAGAATAATGTAAATATTTCACAGCTATGTGCCCACTAATACATTAAACAGAAATATAAGTCAAATAAAGGTGCATAACTGTTGGTGCTTGGCCTCCCCAGAGGGGACGGACACTTGGGCAAGGAGATTTTCCCTTTCAGCTAACGCACGGGTTTCCCTACTGAATGGTGGTCACAAGTTGGGCCTCAGAGACCAGCCAAGGCACACATACGAAGTGGCACAAGTCGTGCGTCAAAGGTTTCAGTTTAGGTGATCAAAAAAAGGAATAACTCCACACAAGAGTAATATACTTTACGAAAATAAATGTACCCAGCCCAGTTGAATGGCTAATGGTGGTTGGATATGAACACATTCAGGCTTACGCAAACGAAAAAAGGAGGTAATTATTTTACCAAGGATCTTTCTTCGTGATGATTTGTGCAGCTCAGACAAGAAAATGATTGAATGCTGTGGGCAGCATCAACCGGCAACCAAAACAGACCCCAGAGCACAAATAGAAATAATCCAAATAGATGCTATCTCTTGGTCGTGCTTTAAATGCCAGCGAAAAAAGACGCTCATTAGGCCACTGACGAGAAACGTCCGAGGGTCACGTAGGGCCTTGTGGATACGTCAACACAACGGCATCATCTTCCTAAATGGAGTAGCTTGATTAGCATAGTCCTTAAAGTCATTCAATTTGTTTAGAAAATGTAAACTGTTGAATTTTCAGAACTTCCGCGTGAGCTGTTCGGCACAAGTTGTTTGTCATCTTATTTTAACACTTGAAAGGCAGTTCAACAATATTAAAATATGACTCAAAATTGCTTTCAGCTCATCCTCACTCCAGTTTGTGTGCTCAGCGTGCCGCGTGTCCCCAACCTCGCCCTTCACACTTCCACTTTGCGTGGACACGCGATCGCCACCACATATCATGACCAAGCACATGAAATGTGATTGAAAACACACCGTAGATTGGCGAATACCACATAAGTATGAGCTGCATGTACTTCTTCAAGTGTGTATGAATACTTGAATACTTCCATTGGAATTTTTTTTTGAACAATTTTAGGACATGTCCATGAAACAGTGGCGAGGAGCCCAAGTTTGTGCATTTCCGCTTCGATCAAACTTATGATGAAAAAGTGAAATTGTACAATCCGTACCTGCCTCGACCTCAGCGCTAGATTCGAAGTCTGCTCAGAGTCTTAAACGATTACGCAGAAATGAAAATACACACCGGGATTTACGGGCAGACGCCGTGACCTCTCATCCGTTTTACTGCGCACCAAGACTTATTGTGACCCTAAAATTGCCAATATTGAAGCTCGGTGGGGTGAGTGAGAGATGAGGAGGTGGGGCTCAAAAGACAAGAGGGCTACAGCTGTCTTCTGCTCCTGCTTCCAATAGACAGAAGAAGTGGGGGGAAAATCATAATCTCACGCTGTCTGATGCAAGCTTAAATGCTCTATTGCTTTGCCGATCACGTTGCGTTCCCATCATCTTTCCCTGGCGTCTTGAAGACAAATCTGGGCCGCTGCCGCGCACTCACACACACGAACCGCGACGCGCGGCAACAACAGCAGCCCAAGCGTGATGAATGACACTCTCATCCCAACGGGTCCCTGTCGATGCATGTTCAAGTGGATGGGATTGAATTTAACCACAGAAATGACAGGCCATTCTTTTTTTTGGGGCACAAGGCTGGCGACATGAATGGTTTACGGCGACGGGGGGGCTGGGTGACTGATGCCCCAGGAGGAAGACATGGCAAATTTCTCCAGAAAGACAAGGCAGAAGCACCTTCATCATATATGTGAGCACCTGCACTTCCCCGGCTTGTGGCACTTTTCCTCAACCTCACACTCTTTATCCTCTTTAGCACCCGATCCCTGTTTGAAGGAGCTTTCACCTCTAAACTTGCACCTCTAAACTAAAAAAAAAAAAAAAAAAAGAGAGGTCCTATTTATCACATCATGACATTTCTGTCATCACTGGCCGACTACGTAGTTGGGTGAGACGCTTGAGTTACGCTTCAGAGAGATTCGGTGGAAATGTATCATGACATGAAACCGCATTTTCTTCAGTTTGATGTCAACATTGTCCGAAAGCCAGAGATAAAAAAAATAATAATAATTACTCACATTCTGTATGTTGTGTTAAAAAAAATGAGACTGGTAAAAGTACTCTTTCAAATAATTACTCGAGTAAAAGTAAAAATGGATAGGTTGTGTCATGTACGTGTAAAAGAGAGGGGGGCTATAAATAGAGAACATTAAAAAAAAACATGTCGTTATTCCCAGCCCCTTTTGTGATTGTACGGCACCAGCCGCAACCGTACGGAGCCCAATATATAAGTTAGAGCTAGTTTGTTTATCGTGTTTTAAAAAAGCAAAATGCTTCCTCATTCCTATAAAGCCCAACCTACAAGCTGAATCCTCATCCTCTTACACAATTACAAGGGGACCTGGCACCCCCGTGAAGGGACTCCAAGCGCTCACAAGGAAATGCTGAAGCCTTCCGCACAATGCCGGGGTGAAGAGGGTCATACCCAGGGAAGGATTAGGAACATGTTTCCCCTCTATCTTCCGTTCTGCAGGCCCAGCTGCCCGGTTGAGCTTGGCTCCATATTTATAACCAGACAAGTCCTGGAGGCAGCAAAAACACTCCTGCCTCCAAATCCACTGGGTTGACGAAGAAGAATGCCCGACGTCCCCTTGTGTAATCCACCCACATCTTATCAGCCGTCCCCTCTCTCGCTCGCACATACATAGCAAAGTAATTCATTCGCGCATCAGTGCCGAGAAGAATGCAATTTAAACTGCTCTTGATAATTAACCCGGATCCATCGCCAACCACATCTCTGCTGATTATATAAATGGCCATTATCAAAGGGGTTATGAATATTCATTAGTCGCGAGTGGTCGTCGTTCTATCTTTCAGGGTGGGTGGAAATTGTGTGTCGTGGGGACGGGGGTATTTGGCTGTGACTGATTGCCACACACATTACATTACAAATAATCCATGTCTGCAGTTTTGCTGCTAATAGGAATTTTGTTGATAATGTTTGACACCCAAAGTGATATTTATGCAAATGCCACGCATCCATTATTTCCACATCACTATGCCGTAGTCACCTTCTACCAAACAACAAACTATGTCACATGCACCACATTTTGCAACAAGAACTAACTTGACAATGTTGTCTCATTTATTGTGGGGGTTATGTTTAAAAAATAACCCACGATAAGTGAAATCTGTTAAGTAGGAACCTTTTTTTTGGTTACAATTATTATACTTGATGTTTTGAGGCTGTAAACGTCACTATTATCAATTTATTACATTTGTCACTTGTTTAAACATGCTCCAAAATAGAATTTAACATTATTATTATTATTATTATTATTATTATTATTATTATTATTATTTTAGAATGAAACAAAGGTGTTTCATTCTTCTAAGTTCTGTTCCTAAGCCTCCTGTTATGTTGCCTTATGGGATATTTTTTGATGATTAAATATTAGAGCAGGTCTGACCCACGGACATGACGGTGAAGTGACCAGAAAGGTAAAGACCCAAAAATCTGTTTCAGAAATAAAAAATGCCAACATTTTTTGACCAATAAAGAGGACAATTTTTTTTTTTTAAATAACAAATTTGAAATGTTGAGAAATGCCTCGTTTTACGCGCTTCCTTTGACCGTCCCTCTTCGACGTTGACCGCACTGTAGCATCCGCTTCTACTCTTTGTCCGAAAGAAGAACAGTTCTAGGTAGTTGTTGCCGCTTTTTTTTCCTCCTGGGTGACAACGTAATCAACACACTACCTGTGATAACTGCAATGAAGAAAACATCAAAGGATCCCATTTTTGTGCAGCTCGTTGAAGGCATTTGGCCATTTTCACCATGGATGCTGGGTGATCAAGTGTAAGACCCGCCTCTTTATCTTTATTGACACTTGTGTCCACTTCTTCCTCTTCTCACTTTAATAGTTTAATAGATAATAGTTAGCACCTTCCTTTACCTTTTGGGTGCGACGTCAGGTGCCCTCGTCAGTGCGGCGCGTTTTGCCGACATTGTTGTTAGGTCGAGGAGAAAACAGGAGCCACTTCTGAGTCACGCTGCTTAGCGATCAAACAGAAATTTTAATTTAGCCAGCCCAATGCAATCCGTGCCATACCGGAGACATGGCATGTAGGAGATGTTTACAAAGTTTCACTTGTCCGCGACACGTGAACCTCAATACAGCGAGGGACCGCTGGATACCAAAACACATTTGACTTGACTTTCCACCAGACTTGAGCTGCAAGTTGATTTTATATCAGTGGCAGAAATAGAATTTAAAAGAGGGCGAGATAATCAGCCTTGTGAATTGTGACCACATTGTGTCAAAGCTGTGATTCTTACCCGAAGACTTGAGTGGCGCCAAACAGAGCAGAACAGAGAGGAGAGGAAGAAAAAAAACTGAGTGGGAGGCAAGGAGCAGGAAAGGGAGCAGAGGAGGTGCAGCAAACGCTTTCATGGTGATGACAAAAAAATAAAATAAAATAAATAAATAACCTGCCCACTCACAGTGCGATAAATTGGGAGTTGACACAAGTCACGGCACAACAACTGTGGCTGAGGGAGCCATCACTGAGAAAGCGATGAGATCAAGCCTTAGAGAATTGTCTTTGTGAGCCAACGTTGGGGCTTAGCTCCCAAAACGCTTCAGGATTAAGACAACATCCAAGTGGAGGTGGGAGTTGGCGCGAGCACACGGGTCCCTCGCTGATTTTCTCCGACATTTTCTTCAGTTCTTTGAAGCCACTAATACCTTGTCTCATACTTGGCATGGCACTTTATGCTACCAAGCGCGGAAATAAAATATATCAGGGAAACTACTACTGTTTGTCCCCTCCCACCCCCCATCAAAAAAAAAAAAAAAATCTCATCCAAAACTCTGTGTGTTTGTTTCATTCTGCCTTCAGCCAACTCTACATTTAAAAATGAATGAATTCTGCCCCACATCTGATAAAAATGTCTGATCCATTTGAGATTATCGCCTGATGTAGCAGCGGCGGATCACTGCATGTGTTTGCTCTTGAGGACTTTGCTCGGCACACACGTGCCTTTCATCGAGTGCGGATTCCAAGAGCAGAATGATCAAACTTGACAAATGCTGTATTTCAAAAGTGCTGCGTCAACAGAGTAGGAGTAAAGTCACTGAAAATGTGTCACCGCGGGATTAGTGCTGAAGAGGCAACGAGGTAGCAATAAATGGATGCAAGCTAATCAATTTAGCAGATTTTAAGTACAGTACGTGCAAAAGACTTTAACACAATACCCCCATTCAAGTCACCGCAGCAATACTCCAAATAATCAAAGTTCATGATGTGACACGGAAAGCACAAATAGCTTAGTGGTTTATGCTGCTGCCTTTCAGACATGGTCGCCACATTGGAGCTTTTCAGTGCCGGTCCCAAATTTGAATAAATGCGAACGTTTCGTGAAGAAAATGCATCCGGCCTAAAAATGGTTTCATACAACTCATGTAAATGACTCACAACGGCACAGGTGTCAAACTCAAGGCCCGAGGGCCAGATCTGGCCCGCCACATCAAACCCGCGAAAGCAAATCAAACATGTCCACTTCCATGATTGATGCTTGCTAAAACCTTGCAAGATTTCAAATTCTCATATGTAATAAATTACATATATTGTAAGCATTTTCTTGTGTCCTCATCACAGTCACTTCAACAATCGTTGAATAAACCATTATTTTTGACTTCTTCATACAGTTTGACAGTCACAAGGGAAACGGTGACTCCAATGTGGCCCGCGACAAAAATAAGTTTGATGCTACGGTAATGGGATGATATAGCTTGAAAATGGGGGTGTCAAACTAATTTCCCTAAATCATGTCTTGGCAAAACACGACTTTATGAACGATCAACAACACGACAGACATTCAATTCATTCATTACGACAGACAAATTATGCGCTGACTTGAAGATCCAAATCACCAGGGATACACAAACATGTAAAAGAGGAGAACATGATATACACGGGTCTCAGATAAATGCCAGCAAGTGACAAAAACACATTGCAGTATTACCGGGGATACGTGTTGAACATTTTCCTGTGATCGCGTCTTATTGAGAATGTGACCCAAATTAGAACAAAGCCAGCAGAAATTGCTTTTGATATGGCAATGACAAATGTGGGTTATTATCTTAATTAGGGTTGTATCCGAATATTAATGTCCATCTAAATGGAACCGTACACTGTTTTCAAAATCAGGGGAAAAGGGCACGGAATCTGTCATGTCTCACAGTTTGTAACTTGCAAATTAGTTTTTTTGTTTGTTAGTTTTTTTTTTGTGTAGCTTTCTATAACAGTGGTGCAGACGTCCAGTCGCCGAGGGCCCCTACCCAGTCTTTTTTACATCTCTTCCTCCTCCAGCACACCTGACTCAAATGATTAGGAGCTGATCATTTGAATCAGGTTTGTTAGAGGAGGGAAACGTGTAAAGCTGGCTGCGTAGGGGCTCTCGAGGACCAGACTTGGGCACTCCTGCTTTATATGGACGCTTTTGTTGTACTAACGCACCGAATTGATGATCCATTAGACAGCCGTTGAACTTACACAGACAAGGAGATAGAATAAGATGGCTTTTTGGGCTCTTAACTTTCAGGTCTTCATATTTGTCAAAATTGAGTGTGATATGAAACAAAAAATCTGATAAGAATACCGACACCAACCAAGATTGATTGAAAGGTCTGTCCAATGCGCCTACGCTCATCGTCTGACAACGCTTCCATCAATTTAATCATCAGATGAGGGGACAGAGCACCTCATACTGCACAGCAAACATCTTGGTTGACTGCCACATTCAAGGATGTAGATTCATTTAGGCACATATATGATGGGGGTCTTAAAGTCACCGAGAAAGGAAATGAAGATGTTAGAGTCAATTTCTTTGCCAAATGGAGTGGCCATCGTGTCAAAATTCAATCTGTTTATCTTTTTTTCTGATAGCAAGAGGGAAAGTTGAGAAGTGGAATTTCTCCACCCTCCCTCGCCTCCGCTGAATTATTGCACAAACCGAGCTTGGAGAAAAGTGGATCATGACAAGTACACCTGCAGCATTTGGCCCATCTTCATCCCACATCTATCTCTCCCTTGCTGTGATTTATCTATCAGTCTGGGCTCAGATTGACTCGGCGCTGTACAACAGGCCATTAAAGCCTGGGGGGAGATTCACCTTGCCACGCGGCAGCCTCAGATGAAACGCTTAAAAAGAGCACATTAACTCATCAATATGAGAACAGGAAGATGAAAACAGTTGTCAAAGGCCTGCCAGATATAACTGATGGCACCTGTTGGATGTAACCGAGGTCATCGGAGTCAAACAGCAGCAAAAGTCAGAACGAACAAGATTCACAGATGACAGTGCTGAGAATTACTTGGACAGATTATTCAATCGTGAGAGTTTTCCTCAATAACATGTCATGCGGCAAGAAAGTCACCACTTTGAAATCTGAAAAACGCTTATAACCGTCCGAAACTTCCAACGATATTCTTTCTTTGCCTGCTGTTGTCTTGTGCGGTACGGATCAGCGTGCAGAACACATTATTGTTGGGTGTGCATCACTCGATACTCGTCACAAGCCATTTACCACAAGAGGGAGTGTGGGGGGGGGGGATCCTCTGCAGTTCTTCATTCTAAGTATCGTGTCACGTCTTCATAAAAGCTCTCGCAGAATTTCTTCCTGCATAATCGCATTCGTTTTCCAGCACGAGCCAATTTGATTCGTTGAAGTTTAATTGAAAAGCATAAATGTGAACACATGAAATGAGCGCAAGTGGACTGTCACTCTTGACGTCTTGGTTACTGAAACCTCAGTATGCAAAAACACCTAGGTTATACTTTATACCATATATGAGCAATTCGATTTCCCCCTTTGGTGATTATTAGCTCACAAAAATATTTTTAAAACACCTTGCTTCAAAAGGAGAGGCTCGTTCAAGCATCTTTTTTTCTTTTTTAACTCATTCGGTACCACCCAATTCTTGACCAAGTCTGAAAAGACGTTTAAAAACGTCTTTGGGAGTGAATGAGTTAATATGAGACGGGCATTTGTTTCAATTTCCTCGTTACTGTTAAATATATTTTTGAAAGGAATGAAAAAAATGTTTTGAGCCCATGTTACAAAGTCAGTGCGGTATTTAGAAAGTAAGTACAGTAATTGAGACTGACTCATCATTTTCGTGCAACCACCAAAGCAGCGTGGCCCGATGAAGTTGAAGGGATGATTGAGTGGAAATGCCCTCATTTAAGGGGCACTCCAACCAGAGTCTTAGATTTGACTGTACTTCTTGAGCGAAGCTTCAGTCGCTCCCATCGTCAGGCGCCCCTTCTCCCAAGGCCCAACCGCTAACATCCACGTTGGCCGTATCGCCGCGTGCGTGGAAGCCGCGTGTCCTCCTGCCAGAAGTCTCTGCAACACTCGGTGAATCAAAAATCCTCGGTGCCCCTCTGCCCCTCAATAACAGACATTTATTGTACCCGCCTCACGCACAGAGCTGGCGACACTGCCCGACTTCTCACATTGCCACTTCAGCCTCCTGCCTTCAGGGATGAGGTGCCGGAGCCTCTGGGCCTGGCCCTCAAAGCTGTCAAACAGCTTCATTTATCAGGCTGTCAGGATGCTGAACTCTGTCTACGAGCTCCCCTCGTGCCACCCGTGACTGGACTATAATACACACGACGTCCTACCTCATTTGCACAATCTATGCACAGGTTGCACATTTGTATGCCTTCAATTGCAGAACATACGCTAGACAGGATGAGTAGCGCAGCGTTGCACAGTTCTAAAATCGTTAAAAGGTGAGCCTCGCTTCTGAGAGCAGCCCAATCAAGTACGTCTTCTCCAATCATTTCCAAAACAGGATCAACGATATCCGTTTTGCATGTGTCTGTTCCGTAGCAATGTTCTCACGTGTGTCCGCTGCAACTTTATCTCGCACTACCAGGGAGCTGCCTGGCTTCTTAAGAACAAAATCTCGGTGTTTTGACCCGGACAGTTTATTATCAAGGATGTTACTAAGGAGCTTAGTTTCATTTACTTGCGGAAAGGGTATTTTATTTATTCATCATTTGCCCTCTGGCTCTTTCCTTAGAGCATCATTTGAAAATACTATACTTGTTGTTTTGGATGACGTATCAATTTGTTTTCCAGGATGCTTTTCCCAATTTTCTCCAGATTACCAATCAAAATAAATAAGGAACCTTGAAATTATTTCAGTTTGTGCGTCGATTAGCGAAGGAGAGTGAGGCAAAGACAAATGAAAAACGAAAGAGAAATGCTCACAACAATGGCCAGAGAGAATTTAAAAAAAAAAAAACAACTGAAGGCCTAAGGAGAGGACTTGCCTTGTTAAAGTGCACCTTTAACTCGGTCATCATGATCTCGGGTGGCAAGAGAACCAGCAGACGGTTTTATGACTTTCATTGTTGGCCAATATTTTCCAGTTGACACATTTCATACGTCATTATTTATTCAGGAAATATATGACACATGCCAGGTTTTCTATTTCTTTATGTTCGTTGAAATATACAAAATGTTATAAGGGAGGCTCAAAACCCGACAGCATAGTGCCACAACCTGTTTGCTGTTTTTTTTTTTTTTTTTTTAATTGACTCAAATAGAGCATTTTTGTTTGGCATACTTTTAAACCCCACACAGACCGACCCACAAACACACACTTGTAATGTTGCACAGCTTAACCAAATTATTGACTCAGTGTCTGTTAAAAGAGGGATGAGAGAGAGGAGCCTGCCAAGGTCTGATAAGCCTCTGTAACAGTCGTGATAATGTTTTCATAATGCTTATTAATTGAGTTTGGAGGTAATTGCTACGTTTACTGCAAGCTGTGAGTGTTGGTAATGCCGACAACTGTCAAACTGACAAACAAGTCATGGAATATGGATTTTCGTCCCCGACAGTGTGTAATAGCCTAACTAACCTAGCAACACTGACGGGGGGGTGGGGAATTAATGTTACAAATTGCAACAGAATTTCCATGATAAAGACATCTTTCTTAATCTCTGAAGGGAGTGGCGTGTAGCTTTGATCAGGAAGAAGGAAGAAAAGAGGCCAAGTTT
>CAAKHF010018192.1:6892-20324 GCA_901007745.1 Hippocampus kuda | reverse complement strand
ATGAGGATTTTTATATATATATATATATATATATATATATATATTTAAACCTTTGTAAGAAACATTTAAGAGAGAAAAAATACGTTCTGTAAAGTAAGTTCAAACTTACATAAGATATCCAATATAAATCTACAAATATCTTGACGTATTTTGCGAGTATACTGAAAATACATTTCCTGAGCTCACAGGGTAACATCGGTATATAATTTTAAGTGAAACTTATTTCACCTTATTTACTATAACGATAGATAATATTATATAGTACTTCCTGGATTTAAAAATGACCATATGGGTGCGCTCTTGTCAAGCTATAGTTTGGGCCGATGTGGGCGGGACATAGCACTATTGGAAGCACGTGATGAACGAATGAAGACACGTGAAGAAGTTTTGAAAAGCATTGAAAAGCGTTTTCAGGGTCTGTTCAGATAGTGAGTCTGTTCACCTCACAAGAACCTTTTGCTAAATTCTGTGCTCGTCACGAGTTGACAACCTGGCTGTTAAAATGGCTCCCTCGGAACTTGGTGAGGTTTCTCCCATCCTAAATTTTGTGTCTTTTTTTTCAGTGAACTTACTCCCCAGCGATGTTTGATTTGTGTTGCTAACTTTGCTAACATTAGCAGACGTTGCGTTCGCGTCTTGCGCGAAATGTTTACTTCCGCGAGATTGGAAAATAACCAACTTTTGTGTACGTGTGTGTTATACAGCACTGCTGAGTGTGTCAGATAAAAGTGGACTACTGGAGTTTGCCAAAAGGCTCGTGGACGTGGGTTTAGGTCTGGTAGCATCAGGTGGGACAGCCAAAGCCCTGCGGGATGCTGGACTGACCGTCAGGTACACCACGCGGCCGATGAAAAGTTGTTTGAGCATTCCGTCTACATCCTTGAGACGAACCTTAAGGTCCTCAAACTTGTACACTCTTTGACCTGACAAGTAAGACAATTCAGGAAAGTAGTGGAACGACCGTGTCTCAATACTAACAAATATTCCACTGAAAACGCTACGTTTGTCCTACTAGTAAGCAATTAGCAAACGACTGTGCTGCTAAGGCCAACTAGTAGGCATGTGACACGCACTAGTAGCCTCCTTGACACTACCAGTAGCACCAAAATGGCCACTAATAGTTTCGCCTCACTAGTAAGTAGTAGGGCTGTGCGACATGGCTAAGATTTAATATCTTGGTATTTTTTTGCCAATTACCTTGATAACGACATTACTGTGGGTTCAGTGAAAACTAAGCTTTTTAAAAGAAAAAAAATATCCATTGACAATGATGTGTAAAGTGTCGCTTATTGGCTTTTAACCCACAGCCATCGATACGAATAAAGTCAGCAATAAATGAAAATTAAATTCACCTTGTTCTGCAACTGTGCTTGAATGCTAAATAACAATTTTATGCTACAAGAGAAGTGTTGTGTGCTGTGATTGATTATGTGCGTGTGTTTAACTGCATTACCGTTTGTGTTCTGTAACCGTTTGTCCATGCGCAACCGTAGTGAGGATAAGCGGTTTCGAATGTGGATGGATCAGTTGTGTGGCTTGGAAAGCACAACAGTTCACCATGCACTCAACTTCGCACATGTCAATGGCTGTGTATGCCTTGATGCAGTAAATGGCCATATGATGTGTGGACTTCGAGCGATATTAACTCTTCCTTGATCATGTCTTGAGGGTCCCCATACAATGTGTTACATTGTACGACTTTTTATTAACCTGCAAAATGATGGTGACAGTCAACAAAGACTGAAGAAATAGGATATTGCAACAGAAATAGGATTGCACATCTGCCGGTGCATTCAATTAAATGGCACGGCAAAGGTGCTCATACATTTTAAAGCATGTTCTGCTATTTTATCCACTGGTAATTTTGGCCATGTAATCTTCTAAAACACATTATATCTGTACCGTCCGTATATACTTGACAGCGAACAAGGAAGTGGATTTCTTGTATGCTTGTGTGTGTGTGTGCCATTGAGGCAGTAGTGGCTACGTATGTCCCTCCTCGCCCTCCGCAAGATGATTGTCATCTGATGGTTTTAACAGTTGATCAAGGCCAAATTTGAGAGGAGGAATGTGGTCGGTTGAACCGAGAGTGACATGCAACCCAAGCGTGGCGAGAACACGTCACTGATATCATCCTCATTGATTTCGATCCGATAAAGCGATATCGCCAGCCCAAGTGAGTAGTATACCAAAGTTGTCCTATTAGTGAGGTCAAATAATGTACTAGTACATGGATCTTATGATGAATATCAAGGATCTTGAATAAATAACTTAAAAGACATCGGACTTGTTGGATGACTTTGACAAATAAGTTACTGGTCAGGCAAAACTACTAACAAGTGTGCACTGTGATGTTACTCAAAGGGTGCAGAAAGCTACTAGTGCATTTCCAAAAATAAATTTGAGTACGTATTTATTCCATAATCTTTTTCTATTGTGACATTCATGTCTTAGTGCAGTCTTTGTCCTCCCTCTAGTAAGACAATTCAGTGAAGTAGAAGTAACTGTGTCTTACAATTAACTCCGGTCCATCTTCAGCACATTTCACCAGGAGGCTTCCGGTGCGCATGCCTACTACTGTGTAGTTGGACTAGCAGTGGTGCTAGTGAAGCACTGTAGTCTACTAGTAAGGTTTAATTGTGAACAAGCTGGTCAAAAGTGGTACTCTTAGTGGAAAAAACAAAACAATAGTGCAACAGTTGCTCTACTAGTTGGGAAAACTGCACGAGTGTACAGCTACATGCTACTAATACTGCTGGTGGCATCACACAATTCTACTCGTTAAGATGTTGTGTAATATTGTGTGTGCGTGTGTTTGTCAGGGATGTGTCTGATCTTACTGGGCACCCAGAGATGCTGGGAGGCCGGGTGAAGACCCTTCATCCCGCAGTCCACGGTGGCATCCTCGCCAGAAAGATGGCCAGTGACACTGCAGATATGGACAAGATGGGCTACAGCCTGGTCAGGTGAGTGCACAAGCAGCCTCGCCAACACATTACGCAGAACTATTTCGCATGCTCATAATTTGAACACATTGTCTGTAACTTGCATGTTTATGTAAATGTTTGAAGCGGGAAGCACGTGCACTTGCTTTTGGCAGCATGATAATTGGAAATGTGCTGCTTCCATACGCTGGGCTTGTGACTCTGGTTTGTGTCCGGTCAAGAGGGCTCTGATGTCAGCTGACTTGTTAGAATTGAACAATGAATCTGATTAGTACCACTGATAGGGTTATTGATTGGCCCTGTGATTTAGTCCCTTCAGTGCTCTTTGACTTGGATTTATTGAGGATGTGCATTCTTGTGGAGGTTGAGCATGTTATCCTCATATTTAAACTCATTAAAACACTTTAAAAAACAAAAGTATTTCTTAATGCTTGTTCTCGCTCTTGCTGTCAAGAAATGGTACACTATCATGTTATCCTTTTGAGGATAAGCGGATTAGAAAATGGATGGACGTGTAGTGTAATAGCCATAAATATAATCATGTAAAAATGTACGATAAATCATCCTGTGGGTAAAAGTTGCAAAAATATGAGCAAGTAGTCTGATGGCTGATTGATGTCAAATATGTGCGCTCCTCAAAGGGTGGTCGTGTGCAACCTGTACCCATTTGTCAAAACTGTCTCCAACCCGGATGTTAAAGTCGAAGACGCTGTGGAGCAGATTGACATTGGTGAGTCGTGTTTACGCAATGGGACGCTTGTAATGTAAACACCCCCCACAAACGTTATCTTGCTGAAGATGAATTTAGAAAAATGCTCACGTTTTTTCTCTTTCAATAAGGTGGTGTAACTTTGCTGAGGGCAGCAGCAAAGAATCACGCACGGGTCACAATTGTGTGTGACCCTGCTGACTATTCACTGGTTGCCACGGAGATGGAGAGCTCTGAAGACAAGGATACCACTGTGGAAACACGCCGGATTCTGGCTCTCAAAGTAAAAAAAAAAAAGAAGCTTGACAATTTGAAGACATTTCTGATTAAAAAAGAAAAAGAGGGAGAGCAAGGATTGCTTTATGTACCGTATGTGTAAATGCTCCTTTTATTCGTAGCAACAGCGTAAATGACATTTTCCCTTTACGGTGCACTTTTCAAATGTGATTCTTCCTCAGGCTTTCACTCACACGGCCCAGTACGATGACGCTATATCGGATTACTTCCGCGGACAGTACGGCCGTGGCGTTTCCCAGTTGCCCCTGCGTTATGGCATGAACCCACACCAAGCCCCCGCCCAGCTCTACACGCTGCACGCTGCCCTCCCCCTCAAAGGTGCCCTCTTGACATTCACTTCTACTGTGGCTTTCTTTTTCTAACAGGATGACGTACTCGGCCTCAGGGGTGGCCCAAATATGCCGCCCATCGAGCGTTTACACCATCAAGTGTCTTGTAATGTTTGTTGCATTTATTTAGCTTTAATTTGGATAACGAAAATGTATTTATTTTTGTATTGTCATCTCAATAATCTGTTTATTCTTTGTAAATCATGAATTGAATTTGTTACAAACTAGTACTGTAATATAAACAATTCTACTCATGCAGTTAATGTATTTTCTTAGATCATTATTGAATTAAGGTATTCTTTAAATGTGCTCAGCACACGAGGATGAATTTGTTGAAGAATGATGTGCTTAATTATATTTAATTGAATCATAAATGATGAAATGAAACCATTAGAAGGTATTATTTTATCCTTCAAACAATCTTTTTGCTACTGTGCATAAAACGACTATTTTGGAGTCACAACAGCTTTTCAAATTTTTTGGGGGTGTTGGTGGGGATTTTGCCCATTAATTAGCATTAAGTATTCAAATAGATTTGCGATGGCCTGAAAGCAACCTTCACTCCACTATTCCAAATATTTTTTTGACACATATCATTTTACATGTACAGAAAGAAGCTCCAAATGAGCCCTTTTTAGTCCACTGATTTGGTTTTACTTTCCGTCAGTGGTCAACGGTTCTCCTGGCTTCATCAACTTGTGTGATGCCCTGAACGCGTGGCAGCTCGTCCGCGAACTGAGGAGCACCGTCGGCGTGGCTGCCGCCGCCTCCTTCAAGCATGTCAGCCCAGCCGGTAAGATGAAAGACTTGAATGTGATTCAATCAGGATAGAACATTGAATAATTCTTTTTTGTTTGTTTTTTGAGTAAAGGAGCTGCCGTAGGAGTTCCTCTGACTGAGGAGGAGGCCAAGGTGTGCATGGTGCACGACATGTTCAAGGATCTCAGCCCGTTGGCCACCGCCTATGCCAGGGCAAGAGGTTTGAACCATCACAAAGTACTACCTCGGATACAATATCTCACAAAAGTTACTCCACCCCTCACATTTTTGAAAATATTTCATTACTTTATTATTATTTTAATACGTCTTTTTACACCGTGCCCCCCCACGCCCCAAAAAAGACACTGGGCTCCAGTGCAATAGTCTGTGTACAGTACAGCTTGTCTAACAGTGTAAATTTATTGTCCCCTCGAAGTGAATAAACATGCAGACATTATTATCTAAACCGGTGGACCCCCACCACTGCTCCTGGGATTGTATTTTTAAAAAATATGAATCATAAAATGTATTTATTTATTTTTAAGTGGGCCATATACATGGTGTAGTTTGTATTTATGGAATTTCGGCTGACGGCTGACCCCATGAGCAATAACATCAAACGTAACACGCCTATTTTCACTGAGGCCTGTACTGACTTTAGTTACCAACGGTCGAAATGGATGGATCGAAGTAACTGTTATACAAGCGGCAGACTGAGAATGTTACATTGTGTGTCATCTCTTCAGCGTGGTCCCAAGAAAAAAAAGGCAATGAAATATTTACAAACATGTAAGGAGTGTACTCACTTTGTTGAGATAATGTAGCTTGTCTGGACGTCAATCAGTTGGTCATGTTTTCGGCATATTTCTCTTAGGTTCCGACCGGATGTCTTCTTTTGGAGACTTCATTGCTGTCTCTGATGTGTGTGACGTTCCTACTGCCAAAATTATATCAAGAGAGGTAAAAATTGCCCGGTCACCCCCAAATTATTGAAATAACCTTGCTCGGTTGCTCACTCACACGCTGTATGTCTGCATCTCTTTCAGGTGTCAGATGGGATAATTGCGCCAGGTTATGATGAGGAAGCACTCAGGATTCTGTCTAAAAAGAAAAATGGAAATTACTGCGTGCTTCAGGTGCCAGATTAGTTCTTTTCCTTCAACTATTTTGCTTTAAAATTGATCTAAAGAGATACTTGCTGATGCAATTTCAGCCATTTTATGGAGCTCCAGAGTGCGCAAGTTTATTGCTGCCACAGCAGGAAAAAAAAGTTCAACATCACATTTTAACAGGAGTTTCTCTTCTATTATTGCATTTGTATACATTGCAGTGCTTTCTTTAGTACATACATGTAACAGTGTGTTGTGTTTTTGTTTTTCGGGGAATGCTGGAATGG
Organism: Hippocampus kuda; assembly: GCA_901007745.1. Classification (NCBI taxonomy): domain Eukaryota; kingdom Metazoa; phylum Chordata; class Actinopteri; order Syngnathiformes; family Syngnathidae; genus Hippocampus; species Hippocampus kuda. The sequence continues at coordinate 13,889 of CAAKHF010018192.1, read as the reverse complement.
ATTATTGGCATTTCATTGCGTTGGGTGCTTGTTCACAGTGAATTAAACTCGCAAGTCAAGCCACCACTGTGTTATAGTTGTTTTGACTGACAATCAGAGAAGTAGCGTCTATGAAAATGGGATTATTTTAATTGTAGCATGCAGAAAATATTTTTAGCATTTTCTTTGTCATATAAAGCTCCAAAAGACTTTGACACAAAGTGTGCAGGTATGCCAAATGATGTGGCTAGTGCTTGCTGTTGACTGTATCATTTCCCTCTTGCACGTCCTGCCTGAAGATGGACCCCAACTACGAGCCTGATGACACTGAGGTGCGAGTGTTGTTTGGCCTCTACCTCAAACAGAAAAGGAACAGCGCGGTTATCAATCAGGAATTCTTCAGCAACGTCGTGTCCAAGGGCTCGGTGTGTGCAAATGTTTCAGCCACCTTTGACTCCCTCATTCCCCCACATTTAATGTGCATTTCAGTTCTGCACTTTTGGACTTTTACTTGAAGTGCACTAGTTGAATCAGTACACGTTCTTGTCCCTAAACCCCCAAATGTGTTGACCAGCTGTCTGAGGCAGCTGTGCGAGATCTCACGGTGGCCACCATCGCTGTCAAGTACACTCAGTCCAACTCTGTTTGCTACGCCAAAGACGGACAGGTAACTCGCGGACAGAGGGAAAAAAAAAAATATGGAGCCCAATCTAACCAAGGCTTTTTTTGAACAGGTGATCGGGATCGGTGCGGGGCAGCAATCTCGGATCCACTGCACCAGACTGGCGGGTGACAAAGCCGATAACTGGTGGCTCAGGCACCATCCTCGTGTGCTGAGCATGAAGTTCCGCAGTGGCGTCAAGCGAGCGGAGATGGCAAATGCCATTGACCAGTATGTCACCGACACCATTGGAGAGGTATGCATTCCATGCAACTTGGACTCAAGTAAACAGCCGATGCCCTATTTTTTCATCTGTGTGATTTTGAAAAACAAATCAAATCACATTTGATGATGATTTTATGCAGAAATATGAGAAATTGCAAAAACATCTGATATTTTTCAGGCCAGTAGAAAATGTCCAGTTTTATGCCCATCTGTGACTCTTCCAGTTTGTGTATCTCTGTTGCAACCTGCTGAAGACACTGACACAAAGTATTTATATCATCAAGAGTCTTAAAATAATTTTTGCAACATTTTCAAATGAATTCATTCGACAATCGCTTATCTCATTAAATAATTTCACTGCGTTTGAATAAATGTACCAACACAAGCATTTCTTAACTTGATCAAATAATTAGGTTATAAATTAATGAATAAATAAACATGACTAGACATTTTTATTATATTTAAATACATTTGTTGCAATAATTTAGCCATTTCCTTGTAAATATATTTAGTAATTTACCATATGTCATTAAATGTGCTTTAAACGGATTTACTGTATGATAGTAAAAAAATATACATTAACAAATTCAGCACATTAAATTTAATAAACATTTATAAAAATGAGTTATTGCAATGATCAAGCGTGATTTTATTTTAAAAATAAACTCTTATTCATATACTGTATATATTTTTTTTTACCCCGCCGTGTGTCTGTTTTAAAAATCAAACGTGGCCCTTGAGCTCAAAAGGATTTGTGTCACAGAGCGCATGGAAGAGTCACAGAAAGACATCGATGGAAATTTTCATTTCTCATCCGTCCGTTATGCGGACGGATGAGAAATCCATCAATAATAAAACACAATATAACCCCACCTATCTGTGCCATGTAACATCAGCTGCAGCAGCGAAAGGCTTGTTTTGCTAGTTGAAGCTGCTCTGGCCCTGCGAGGATGAATTTGAAATCTGATTGGTTCGGGTAACAGTCCATAGTTTGTTACATAGCCCAGCTGTACTGATTCCAATGGCCACGCATAGGCAGACTGGACGGTCGTGTTGTTTCATTAGGGTCCGGATTTGGCCGTTTGGAAAGCAATGTACGAGGAAGTTCCTGAGCTTCTGTCGGAGGTTGAAAAGAAAAGCTGGATCAGCTCCCTGCAGGCGGTGGCTGTCAGCTCTGATGCCTTCTTCCCCTTCCGCGATAACATCGACCGGGCCAAACGGGTAAATACACACGGCGATGCATTCGCAGGTTTCCGTCCACGTTCTGCACTTTTAATGTCACGGCGGACCGTGTCATTGCAGAGCGGTGTCGAGTACATCGCGGCCCCATCGGGTTCGGCTGCAGACCAAGTTGTGATCAACGCCTGCAATGAGCAGGGCATCACTTTGGTGCACACCAACCGCCGACTGTTCCACCACTGAGCACTTAACTCGACTGCATTGAAGTGGCACCTTTAGTCTGTCACTGAAGATATTGGAAGCATTCCACCTTAATGTCGCATCACTTGTGGTTTACAAACACGCTAAATGCATTCCTGGATTGTGAAACTCAGAGAGGTTCATATTCTAGCTCAGTGGCTATTAGTTGTAATAAACCTTTGAGATCTTTCAAGTGTTTGTCTCTTTTTACTAAATTGGAATAGGCAGATTGGAAAATGGTGTACTGGGATGCAACTAAGTATTATTCGCGGTTCAGTATTCTTTTTGAAAGAAAAAATGTGTACCTGTCCTCCGTTATTTGCTGTTTTTGTGCTCAGGTCCCAACCGCGTCGCGTCTAAGTTAAAAAAAAAAACAAACTTTGGCGCCATCGTGTGGCATACCAAGCAATTACGTTTCACTTGTGGGAAGGTGTCTTGTCTCAAATCTTTTTGCTGCTATCTTGTGGCTTCTTTAAGTAATTACAAACGTTTTTTGGGTGGAATTAAATTACAATTTGTATTTCTCATTTTTAGTAATTGGATTATACACTACATTTATTTGTGAGGTTTAGTGAGGAGTTCCTCCATGCATGACAAAGCAACATGAATTGACAAAGGTAAAGTCCACCGCGATTGATTGAGATCTTGGGGCCCCATAAGGTGGTAAAACAGGAACCGCAGTGCCATGGAGCATATATCTGTAGATATATATGTAGATGTATATCTATATAGATATCTATATATCTCTCCAAACACAAGATGAGCTTTTAACACCAAATGCAGTGTTCAAACATTGAAGTGAGGACCCATTACGTTGCTGTGATTGTGGATCTTTCCAACTTTATTACAATAATTATGAGACTTTCTTTCTGTCAAGTAGAAACAACTTTGGCACGGACAATACGATACAAAAATAGAACAGATACAATTCCACTTGCATTCACACACAGAAATTAAAGGGATAAATTAGTAAGAGACAGTGTGACCCCTCTCGCCAGCAGTAACAGAATGCCTTGAAACAGAATATCGTTGAAGAAAACTAATTGTGTTTCAAGAGTTACAAAAATACTAGAATGGCTTTTTTCTCCAAACAGCCAAGTTAGAGATGGTCATGAATGAAGGGATCACGTTGATCAGGCAGAAGTGCAGTTTAACATCTTTGGATGAGCATGTGTCAGAAAGCGATCGGGCCGTTTGTGCCACGGCAGACGACACGGCATCTCTGTTCAGGCAGTGCAGTAATGGGACAGTGAGGGAGCAAAGCGGTTCGTCCGACGGGCGTCTCCTCACTCCCGAGGATCCGGGACCACCAGCGCATCTGCCAGAAGGCCCGGTCGGAGGCACTCGATGGGGCAGTGAATATTCTGGAAGGAGATGGAAGTGCTGAGCAAAATTGTAACAAAGAACTCGAGGACATGAAGTCCCTGACCACATAATTCGGGACGCAATATTGCTACTACAACAACTCATGACATAAAAGTTAAGAAGTGCCAATTTTTTTTTATGTTAATGGTGGTACGAGTAGCACACAACTGTAACGTCACTAGTTGTTCTATAATAGAATGCAGATGTAAACGAGTGCACAGGTTAGCCTCACAGTGTCCAAAGACATTAAATCATAGAGGAAAATTTTTTACTAGTTTGAGTCAGTAGTAACTCACATAGTCTACATTGTCCCAAGGTGTCAGTGTGCGCGCGAAGAGGATAAGAAAATGGATGGCCACACATGTTTTTGGAAATCTGCGCAGGCACAGGTAGAATGTGCAACCTCACACCAAACCAACCCTGCACCTCCGCAGCGCAACGCCGACACAAAAACCATTCGACTACCAGGCAGGGAATAAGTGGTCTAAATTGTTCCTCGGTGTGAGTGTGAGCGCAAATAGTTGCATTGTGAAGAGGATCATAAAATTGCCTAGCCATGCATGTTTTTGAGAACACACAGTAAGGCTGGAGTGGGAATCGAACTTGACACCTCCACAATGCAACATCAACGCACAAACCATTCAACTACCAGTCAGGTGATGAACGACCACTTTACATTGTTCATAGGTGTGAGTGTGAGCCCGAAGCTTGCGGGAGAGAGGATGAGAAAATGCATTGCCACACACATTTTTGAGAGCACAAAGGAAGGACGGAGCTGGATTTGAAGCATGCACCTAAAAAGCGCCACGTCGTCGCACTAACCATTGGACTACCAGGTAGGTCATGAAGACTTTACACTGACCTATTTAAGACCGTTTTTTGGAATGGGAGCATGCAGAGTAAGGATTTTATTTGTAAAGTGTTTTTTGAAGTATAGGAAGGCATATTTCACAACACAAAAACAGACAAAAAAATGACCATGCATTGCAAGGCATTTTTAGCCGAAAAAAATGACCATGTATACTAAGGCGTTTTGGGCCAAAAAAAATGACCATGTATTGCAAGCCGTTTTTGGCTGAAAAAAACGACCATGTATAGTAAGGCGTTTTGGGCCGAAAAAAACCGACCTTGTATCGTCAGGCGTTTTGGGCCGAAAAAAACGGCCATGTATAGATAGTAAGGCGTTTTTGGCTGTAAAAAACAACCATGTAGAGGAAGGCATTTTTGGCCCAAAAAAACGACCATGTATTGTAAGCCGTTTTGGGACGAAAAACACGACCATGTATAGTAAGGCATTTTTTGCCAAAAAAATGACCATGTATTGCAAGGCGTTTTTGGCCGAAAAAAACGACCATGCATTGCAAGGCATTTTTAGCCGAAAAAAACGACCATGTATAGTAAGGCGTTTTGGGCCGAAAAAACCGACCTTGTATCGTCAGGCGTTTTGGGCCGAAAAAAAACGGCCATGTATAAATAGTAAGGCTTTTTTGGCTGGAAAAAACAACCACGTATAGGAAGGCATTGTTGGCTGAAAAAAACGACCATGTATAGTAAGGCGTTTTGGGACAAAAAAACGACCATGTATCGTAAGGCATTTTGGGCTGAAAAAAAAAACGACCATGTATAGTAAGGTGTTTTAGGCCAAAAAAAACCAAAAAACGACCATGTATAGTCAGGCGTTTTTAGCTGAAAAAAATGACCATGTATAATAAGGTGTTTTAGGCCAAAAAAAAAAAAAAAAAACGACCATGTATACTAAGGCGTTTTTGGCCAAAAAAAATGACCATGCATTGCAAGGCATTTTTAGCCGAAAATAATGACCATGTATAATAAGGCGTTTTGGGCCGAAAAAAATTACCATGTATAATAAGGTGTTTTAGGCCAAAAAAAACAAAAAACGACCATGTATAGTCAGGCGTTTCTAGCTGAAAAAATTACCAGGTGAGGTGTTTTAGGCCAAAAAAAACAAAAAAAAACGACCATGTATAGTAAGGCGTTTTGAGCCAAAAAAAAATAAAAAATACCATGTATAGTAAGAGGTTTTGAGCCAAAAAAACCCCACTATGTATAGTAAGGCGTTTTTGGCAGAAAAAAAGACCATGTATAGTAAGGTGTTTTAGGCCAAAAAAAAAAAAAAACGACCATGTATAGTAAGGCATTTTTGGCCGAAAAAACGACCATGTATACCAAGACGTTTTTGGCCAAAAAAATGACCATGTATTGCAAGGCGTTTTTGGCCGAAAAAAACGACCATGTATACTAAGGCGTTTTTGGCCCAAAAAAGTGACCATGTATTGCAAGGCGTTTTTGGCTGAAAAAAACGACCATGTATACCAAGACGTTTTTGGCCAAAAAAATGACCATGTATTGCAAGGCGTTTTTGGCCGAAAAAAACGACCATGTATACTAAGGCGTTTTTGGCTGTAAAAAAACGACCATGTATAGTAAGGCGTTTTGCGCCAAAAAAACCCCCGACCTGGGCTGAAAAAAACGACCATGTACAGTATATATAGTAAGTTTTTTACAGCCCAAAAAAAATAAACGACCATGTACACTAAGGCGTTTTGGGCCAAAAAAAACAATCATGTACAGTGAGGCATTTTTGGCCAAAAAAAATGACCATGTATAGCAAGGCGTTTTGGGCTGAAAAAAACGACCATCAACGTAAGGCGTTTTGTTGCAGAAAAAAACGACCATGGAAAGCAAGGTGTTTTGGGCCGAAAAAAATGACCATCTATTGTAACCCGTTTTGGGACGAAAAAAACGACCATGTACAGTATATATCGTAAGGCTTTTTTGCAGCCAAAAAAATAACACCACCATGTACACTAAGGCGTTTTGGGCCAAAAAAACCGACCTAGTATCGTCAGGCGTTTTGGGATGAAAAAAACGACCATGTACAGTGAGGCATTTTTGGCCAAAAAACAACCATGTAGGCACTAAGGCGTTTTTGGCCAAAAAAAATGACCATGTATTGCAAGGCATTTTTGGCCGAAAAAAACGATCACGTATACTTAGGCGTTTTTGGCCAAAAAAAACGACCATGGCGTTTTGGCCCGAAAAAACCGACCTAGTATCGTCAGGCGTTTTGGGATGAAAAAAACGACCATGTATAGTCAGGCGTTTTGGGACCGAAAAAAACGACCATGTATAGTAAGGCGTTTTGGGCCGAAAAAAACCCGACCATGTAACATGTAAGGAGTTTTTGGCCAAAAAAAAACGACTGTATAGCAAGCCGTTTTTGGCCGAAAAAACGACCATGTATAGTAAGGCGTTTTGGGACGAAAAAAACGACCATGGAAAGCAAGGTGTTTTGGGCCGAAAAAAAACGACCATGTATTGTAAGCC
>CAAKHF010018187.1:5557-15812 GCA_901007745.1 Hippocampus kuda | reverse complement strand
CACCTTTGTAGCTTTTGATCACACCTGTCTCATGCACGTCGATTTGCATTCAGCGCAACGAGGCGTCAAAGACGTTCAAGTCAAGTCAAGTCAACCTGTATTTATAGAGCACTTTCAAACAGCCATCGCTGCATCCAAAGTGCTGTACATGTTCAGTATAAAAAAATCCTGCGGGGCGAGCAAGAGGGAGCAGGAATTCCGTTTTGAGGTTCATCCCAAAATAGCAGCAAACGGTGCGAATGTTTGGCCCTCGTTGACCTCATTTACGAGAACGGCCATCGGGAGCGCTAATGAGTTGTTCAACAACGGCGCTCTGTTTCCGCCGATGTCTTTTTCAGGATCTCCTTGCGCCGCTGGCCCTCCGAGCGGCGATGGCTCAAGTGCTCCAACAATGGACAATTTGTCCTGAAATTGCAAAGACAATGCGCCCCCCCCCCCCCAACAGTGATTGCACCATCCAAACCCCAACGCAAACAAAATGAGAGCATCTCAGTCCTAATTTGGTGTCGTTTGGCGAGTGCACGGACCCTTTGACCCTTTGGTGTCGGTGACGAGCTCGTCAGGGAAATCGTCTGGGCAAAGATTGAGATGACATCGAAACGGAGTTTTTCCATGGCAAACTGCCGTTATGATGGCGGGCGGGAACGGAGGAGCCATCGGCCTCCCGGGACGCACGCGCCCACTTACTGTTTGTCAGCGTTGCCATTTGGGGAAAGGTCACCGTCCTCATGTTCAATCCATCCATCAGCTTTCTCCTCACAAGGGTCGCGGGGGGTGCCGGAGCCTCTCCCAGCCCGCTTCGGGCAGTAGGCGGGGGACACCCTGAACCAGTTGGCAGCCCATCGCAGGGCACACAACACATCCACGCTCACACTCACGCCGAGGGATCATTTCGAGTGTTCAATCAGCCTGCCACGCATGTTTTGAGAATGTGGGAGGAAACCACCGAGCACCCGGAGAAAAGCCACACCGGCACGGAGAGAACATGCAAACTCCACACAGGAAGGCCGGAGCCGGGATCGAACCCACGACCTCTGCACTGTGAGGTCACTGGGCTGCCTGCTCATGTTCAAAGCAAATGAATTTAAGCAAGCGCCTTAGTTGTTCCTCATGCCGCTCCGATGTTTGCAAAAACATTCAGTCAGTAAAAAGAACAAACAATAAAACAAGACATGAAGACAGTCAAGAGCCCCAAAACGGCAAAACTCCAAATCGAGTCTCATGCGGAGTCCGAAGCCAAAGAAGAAAAACGAGTTTGAAGTCGAGTTTCAGGGATTGCTTGGCCAATGCTCAGCGGCCGCTCACTCCAAAGAGAGCGCGAGCGGCAACGGAAAAGGCTCCGCCCCCTCACAGCCTCTGAGCTTCGTCCTCGCTACCTCGAGTCGTGTCTGGTCCGCAGACCTGAGGCGCCGGTCACGGGGATGTCAAAGCTCGGAGCGGTTAGGTGGGGCCAGGCCATTTTTCAAGAGTCGGGGGAAAAAAAAAAAAAAAAATCATCAGAGTTTCCAAAGAACTCTCAAATGACTCTTACGAGTACTTGTCAAGAGGCGCCCAGCGGCATTGTGGACCAACTGGAATGGAGGATTGGCCGGGATGTGAGCGTTTCCAAGTGCTCCCCAGACAAAGGAGAGGCTTGACTTTGGCCAGCTGGTTCCGACAACAGCAGCGACGGATGCTTTTGTGTCGCGTCAACTTCCTGTGCCAGGATCAGACGGTCTCGTACGCACGCATGCGGACACGTCGCGCAAGTCGATTGCCCCGAAAAGCTTCACGTTTAAGACCGAGCCCTTTGCACGCCGCACATGCAATCCAGCGAGGGAGGGCCCCCCCCCTTCACAATGGCTCCGACGACTACAAGTGTGCGAAAGGTGTCGAGCCGCATGGCGTCAAATCCACAGCAAGTTATCGCTCCGCAGCTGTTTGGTTTTATGGTCGCCACCGACAAAGTTAGCCACGGTCGAAGAATTTGGCGGGATAAAAGCCAAACTTTCTCTGCCGAGGAGGCGGACGTTGACGACGGGGCTAAAACGGGAGCCCATTATCTGGCAAGACAACCCGGCGAGTAATGGCAACGTTAGCAGTCGCGTCACGTCGGACGTTTGACTTGCTACACCTTCGGGACTTCCGCCGGTCTTTGTGGGAAGGCTCCCGCCTCGTTGCGCAAACGGCGCTCGCCGCTTCTGCTCCATGTGAGAGAGCAGCGGGCGCTCGCTTGTGGATTTGGCATCTTCGTGGCCATTTCAAGCGTCACTTCCCAAAGGTGTCGGAGTCGATTGCAATCCGCTGACCCGGACAAGTTTCCAGGTTACGATGACCGCGGGGCCGTTTGAATCCGGTCCTCAATGGCATGAGCGACAATATTCCGCTTAACCAAACTCGCCGTCCGCCATGTTTGAGATGCGTCCCTCCCGACTCATAATCGGGATCGTCTTCGGGCTTTTGGCGGGTTGCTGACGAGATGATCGTCGCCGACACCCCTTTTCACGATGACGATGACCGCGAGCAGGTGCGCCACCCGAGGAAATGCCCTCCGATGCCACTTTCGACCAAAACCGAACAAAGCGGGCACGCGTCTAAAACGGGCAGCGCAGCGGATCCCGAGAAGCGCAACGGAAGCGGCGGCTGGCGTTTTGGCGGCGCTCTGATTGTCCTCTTCCTTTTTCCGCAGGCATCGGCTACGCCTCCATCGTGATCGTCTCCCTGCTGAACATCTACTACATCGTGATCTTGGCCTGGGGCCTCTACTACCTGTTTCAGTGCTTTCAGCCCGAGCTCCCCTGGGCCAAATGCAAACAGCCCTGGAACACGGAACAATGCGTGGAGGACACCGTTCGAAAGAACAAGTCCCTTTGGCTGCTGGCCAACGGCACCAACTTTACTTCCCCCGTGACGGAGTTCTGGGAGTGAGTAGCCATCCGAATAGCGGCGGTGCCACACGGGGGCCCCCCCCCCTTGCCCGGTTTTTGAAAAGTAACAAGAATGATTGAACGTGTGACGTCGGTGCCGCGCAGGCGCAACGTCCTGAGCATCTCGTCCGGGATCGAAGACGTCGGGCCCCTCAAGTGGGATCTGGCCCTCTGTCTCTTAGCGGTGTGGGTCATCTGCTTCTTCTGCATCTGGAAAGGAGTCAAGTCCACTGGGAAAGTGAGTCAGGAGGTGGCCATGCATTTCAAGCATCACTTCAAGTTTGACACAATTTTTTTGTTTTTGTGACAGCTCAAATCCTTCAATAATGTGTTCCTCCTACAAAATCGCGCGACGTTTGCGCAGGCGGACTGTCGTTTGACGGCTGCTGCTTTCGATGACGTGACCAAAGCGTCATCTTCTCTTCCACACAAACACTATCTCCTTTGTCGTTTTGTTTCGAGGACACTTTTATTCTGAAAAAACAATCCTCAAGTGTTAGTTGTTTTCCTTTCTCCATCTTTGCTAACTTGCTCGTTGCTAAGATTTCAATCCACTATCCACTGTTCCACTATCACGCCCCCTTGACTACTTCTGCGGCATGATCCTGGTGGACTTTTGCACCACAGCCACCTGCTGGCCATTTTTTTACTGCAGTCAAGCCTGCTCCTTCAGTGAGAAGTTGCATCAGACTCTCTTGCACCCTCCCCCATGAAAAAACATGATTGACGCCTTTAGATGTCATGGGGAGGCGGGAACTATGTGTGAATTGATGCCTTTAGACGTCATAGGGAGGCGGGGACTATGTGTCAATTGACGCCTTTAGACGTCATGGGGAGGCGGGGACTATGTGTCAATTGACGCCTTGACACGTCATGGGGAGGCGGGGACTATGTGTCAATTGACGCCTTTAGATGTCATAGGGAGGCGGGGACTATGTGTGAATTGATGCCTTTAGACGTCATAGGGAGGCGGGGACTATGTGTCAATTGACGCCTTTAGACGTCATAGGGAGGCGGGGACTATGTGCCAATTGACGCCTTGAGACGTCATGGGGAGGCGGGGACTATGTGTCAATTGATGCCTTTAGACGTCATGGGGAGGCGGGGACTATATGTTAATTGACGCCTTTAGACGTCATAGGGAGGCGGGGACTATATGTTAATTGACGCCTTTAGACGTCATAGGGAGGCGGGGACTATGTGCCAATTGACGCCTTGAGAAGTCATGGGGAGGCGGGGACTATGTGTCAATTGACGCCTTTAGACGTCATGGGGAGGCGGGGACTATGTGTCAATTGATGCCTTGAGACGTCAAAGGGTTTGAATGAGTTAAAAGCCGCCCCGCAAACCGGGCCGGGACATTGAAGCAAATGCGCCCTCCTCAAAATATTTTGCTTTTGAATGATATTCCCTGTGGTCGTCGACTCGATAGCTCGTTCTTATCGGACTTACCTTGTCGTGAACGGCACTCGTGCACGGCAGGACCGGAATGACACCTCTCCTCCTGTCTAGGTCGTGTACATAACCGCGACGTTCCCGTTTGTGATGCTGATTGTGCTGCTCGTACGAGGAGTCACCCTGCCGGGGGCGGCGGAGGGCATCAAGTTCTACCTTTACCCTGACTTGACGCGCCTGCGGGACCCAGAGGTAACACAGGAAATGACTTGAGGTTTTTTTTGGTTTTTTTTTTGCATTATCCAAATGCATAGACGCTCATTAATGCCGTACGAGCGGCCAAGTCACGAGCTGTTGTGTGGTCAGGTCAGGTTTTTGAACGTGTTGAAAGCCACAATGGTCAATGAGCTTCAGCTCTTTTTTTTGAACGTGAGAAAGGGCCAAAGACGGAAAGCGGTGGCAACAGGCGGACTCCTCGCATCTCCGTCGGCGGCGCGTCTCAAGAAAGCGAAAACGCCGTCGGGGTTGAGCGATCGACATTGCACCGTCAAAGCAAGCGAGCCATTTTCAACACAAAGATTGCAAAACTCGCAGGAACATCCATTTGGGACCCAAAATGAGTCCCGGAGAGCCGCATTTTAATCAATAAGAGAATGATCTCCGTTTTCCAAGGATTCGTCACTCATTGCGGACGCATCGCTAGATCCGACACGCCCCCTTTCAGCTGCGTGCTGACAGTGACGCTAAACTACGAGGCGGGAATTGTGTATGTGAAGGTGGCAAGAAACCCAAAAGACCAAGCATGCCGGCACCTTGTGCTTCAGATCAAACTATTCTTTTGGACCCCCCCCCCTCCCCAATGCATTGATGGCACATGCTTGAGCGTTTGACAAAAAGTCAACTGAGAAATGAACAAGTTCCGCCTGATGCTCAAGACGTTTGCCTTTGACGGGAAAGCCGCCTCAGCCAAGATGGCCGCCAAGCGGCAAGCTAGCCGGGCTGCTAAAGCACCCCGGCCCGTCTTGTGACCGCATCCGCTCAAACGAACGGCAGTAGGACAACCGGCGGTCACAAACTTGAGCTTAGCAACAAGTTGAATGTCATTAGCATCGCCATGCGTTGATTTGTTTTAACAATTTTAAAATAGCCAAAACGGGCCGGCCGATGAATCCGAGTGAATTCGGTGAACCGCGAGCTGCGTCACGGTGCCGATAAAAGGCGCCAGTCCTCGTAGGTGACACCGTACGTGCTGCGAGTAAGTCGGATTCACTCCGTGACCGAGCGCCCGCTCTCGTCCCGACTCCCAAGGTGTGGATTGACGCGGGGACCCAGATTTTCTTCTCCTACGCCATTTGCTTGGGTGCCATGACGTCCTTGGGGAGCTACAACAAGTACAAGTACAACTGCTACAGGTGAGCGAAGCCTCTTCCGGGGGGTGGGGGTGGGTGGGGGGCACGGTCAGCAAGTCGGGACGCGCCCGAGACGGCCGCCGCAAAAGAAAAGGGGAACGTTGCTTGCGTCTGTGTTCATTAACAACCTCCCATGACGTACTGTATGTGTGACATAGGGACTGTTTGCTGCTGGGAGTCCTCAACAGCGGTACCAGCTTTGTGTCGGGCTTCGCAATATTTTCCGTCCTGGGCTTCATGGCGCAAGAACAAGGGGTGGACATTGCCGATGTGGCAGAGTCAGGTACGAGGGTCCCGGGTGCTGGCAGTAGCGATGGTGGGCGCTGCTGCCAAACCAAAAAGACCGTTGGAGATTTGTCTTCTCCCGCCCCCCCCCCCGCTCCCTGAAAAAATCAAATGTAAAAAAAAATGTAGGGGTTTATCGGCAATTGCACACTCCTTACGCACGTGCCATTCCCGCTTCGCCCGGCCAAGGGCAGATTTTGGGTCGGGTGCCAGAGGATTGACTTAGAACAAGCCCCCCCGTCTTGCTCATTTGTGGCCTGGTGTCCCACATCCAAGCTTGCCGGTGTCCCGTTGTCGCTCTGGGACGCGGCGAAGAAGATGGGGCCTCCTGGCGCCCCGTCCTTGGCCCTGAGCTGCTCGCTTCCTCTTCCTGCTCCCGCTTCGGAATCGCCACAGGCGCTTGACATCCGTTCTGTTTGGGATTTTTTTCCAGTCCATTGCCATGCGGTCCCTGAGTGAGATGCTGCGCCTTTTAGCACGCTCGCCGCTGTCGGGAGTCAACTCTTGGCTGGCTTCAACGCCACTGCGGCCCCGTCAGCTCAAATGACGCCAAACCTCCGTGCCGGTTCCTGCGCACGCGCCCTCTTTTGCTCTTTTACGACAGCGCGAAAGTTCGGTGACGCCGACAAAAAGGATGACGACCATCCGACGTCACAACTTCACGACGGCTCGCTCCATTCAGTTGGTTCGCCAAGTCACCGGTCTCGCGCCGACCGTGATCCGCGCACGCAGTCGAAATTTGTGCAAGTGTAAATGTACCTGTACCTGTTCAAAGAGCCGAAAAGTCTCTGGAAAGCCAAAGTGAAGATGGCCAGAAAGGAGAGTGTCGTTCCCTACCAAGTTTGAATCACCCGAAAAACGGCCAAGTATCTGAAACGACGACTCCAAAGTCTCGACAAGTAAAAGGGGCGCATCTCGCTCAGCGGCGAAGCTTTGCGCACGTAGCCGGTGTTGGTTTTGTCGTCAACGTTTGTTCGAGATGGCCGTGACAACAATTTGAATGCTCTCCAGCTGTTTTTCTTGCTCCGAAGAAATTTTGAACAACTTCCAAATTTGATGGCGGCCGGAAGAAAAAAACGTTTTGCAAGAGTGAAGGACGTGCGCGCGCACCCTTGCAAAGCTTCGCCGCTCAGTGACATCGCGGCTTAAAAGTGTGGAGTCGCTGATGCTGAAATGCACGACGACAGTCAGCCATGACAATCACGCCATGTTTTGGTGGTTCAGCCCGGGAGTAGATTAGAAGCGGACACTCAAAACCCCACGCAGGCTGGAGTTTGTTTTCGCCACCATGCAGTGGTTGAAGCGAGTTTTCTAATGATGCGCGGCCGATGGAATTCTTTCTTTCTTTCTTTCTTTCTTTCTTTCTTTCTTTCTTTCTTTCTTTCTTTCTTTCTTTCTTTCTTTCTTTCTTTCTTTCTTTCTTTCTTTCTTTCTGCGGCCGTCCCTTTCATCAATTCGCTCGACGCTTTGGGCCTTGCTGCTCGGTCGTTTGGTGCTTCCGTGTGACTCGCTGCGCCTCCGTTTTAGCAATGCCCCAAAGAATCTGGAAAAACAGAAAAAAAAGAAAAAAAAATCCCGTCAACGCCGCATCTGCACGTTTACGTCCTCGCTTGTGGCACGTTTTCAGCAGGTCTCCTCCAATATGGAGAAGTAAATGTCATTTGACAAGGTCTCCATGGATTACAAAGGTCATTTGGTTTTTTTCCCCCCCAATCTGCCGTTTGTTAGCGGCCACCGTCAGGAGCGCATTTGTCACACGTGATTTTTCAAAACGTGATCTGTCGGGCAGAATTTCTGTTTTGGAATTGATCTTCTTCTCTGGCGCAAAGGATTTCGATTGACTGTGAATGATTTACCGTGGCCGGTGTTGCTCTTGTTTTCCCGGCGTTGCCTGCGAGCGCAAGAGCGTATTGAGCGCGGCCCGAGAGTTGACATGAAAGCGCTTCCGGCGATAGGCCAGCTCTCTGGACGGAATGCGTCGCAGCCTTCCGCCATGTTGGTGACATCGCGCGCGCACACGCAGCACGTTTGGCTCACTTCGAATAAAAGCCTCGTCAGTGACTTGGCTTCACGGTTTCCATGTCCGTTTGTACTTTTGGATGTCATAGAGGAAGAGAGGAACAAAGTGAGTCATGCTTGCATGATTGCATTGATGTCCGTCACGCACGGTACTCGCTTTGGGTAATTGAAGGCCGCTTTTATGACGGGTCGAAGAGCGACTCGGTGAACTATATGAGCAATTAAAACGCAAGTTAATGTATACGCGCTCCATTTCAATCGGGCCGGCTGGCTGTTTGTTTACATTCGGACTCGTTTGTTATCTTTATTGCCGCCGCCGGAGCGCAAGAGCATCTGTCGCCGTTCCTTCGCGGCGACTGCGCACGCAATACACGGTTTGGTTTGGGTTTTTCTGCTCATTGAATTGAGGTGCCGTTGGCCAGATGGCGGCACGTTTGCTGGAGCTTGATTACGTTCGGCCTCACTCACTCACTTGATTGATTTAAAAAATAATAATAATAATTTATGTCGTCCGAGCTTAAATTGGACAGGAGTTGTTAACGCTGTCCTTGACCCCCTCTCCTCCCCTCCCCCGATATGTTTGGCCCGCAGGTCCCGGCTTGGCCTTCATCGCTTACCCGAAAGCGGTGTCCATGATGCCACTGCCAACTTTCTGGGCCATCCTCTTCTTCATCATGCTGCTGCTCCTCGGTCTCGACAGCCAGGTGCGTGCTCAATCTTTGTCGCAAGGTGGCGTCCAAGACACCAGAGGCAAAACGCGGCCTTAAAGACTCCTTTTTGTCATCCGCTCCACGATTAAAAAACAAAACAAAACAATTGAAGCACATGCCAAACCCCAAAAAGTGCGTACACGAGTCCAAATATGGTGCGTGTCCACCGTGACCGGCCCGTGAGCTCCGTCTCGTAATCCGGTGCATTTTCTTTGTCATTTTCTTTGTCAAAGCTTTGCCCCTCGTGAGTTGGATGTGGGGGTTCAGGATTCGTTCAGTGTCGCAAAGGTGTTCAACAGACATTCCCAAACGGTTTCGGCGGTTGCAAATGGTTTTTCTTGTTGCCGTCAAACATTCCAAATTCCAAAAATCTGGCAAGAAAAACTGTGACCATTAGAGTAGCTGGTGCGAACCAGGAAAAACGCAAGAAACCGGAAGCGCTTGCAAAAGGCAAGGACCAAAATACAAAACAGAACTCGCGTGCCGTAAAAGAACGAGAGGAATCCAACCACGAGATACAAGAAGACAGCAAGAAGAGCATTCAACAAGGAACGCTTTGCAAGAACCCAAAACACAAGAAAGTGGCCCGAGGACCAAGAAGCGGGATGACAAACATCTGGAAAATACAGTGAAACTCCTCCACAACAAAATCATGTTTGCAGCAAGACATTTTTCACAACGGGGGGTTTTTCACTGTAGCAAATTTGATCTCAGATGTAAACACACACACACACACACACACACACACACACACAAACGTATGTGTACTCTTTAGTGGCAGGAGAGTGGGAATGGTGTTAATGCATGAAGATTTTTTTTTCACACTAGGGGGTATTTGCCCATGTGGGTTGCGTTGCAGAGGAGTTTCACTGTACAGGCACTTGGTTTCGGGAGTCGAGAGCAAGACTGGAATTATCCGACGAAGTCTTTTAAAGGCGGATGGTGACGACGATCAGGTGCGTGGCCCGGAGGAAACTCCCTCCGATCCCGCCAACGACAAGACAAATGACAAAGGGTGCGCACGCTTGTGCAACCGCATATTTCCCCAATGACGTTCTTTTTATTTGCCCTCAAAGATGAAAGAAAAATCATTCAGGAATGATTTGAAATGAATCTCGATCTCATTTCCTTGGATCGCAAACATAAGGGGGTGTTGACTTTTTCACTTGACCAAATATGACTGCCTGGAGTTCTTCGAGCCAATGACGTCATCGGTAATGGCCGCGGAAGTCAAGTCCTTGCTCTTGTTTGTTTTTTGTTTTAGTTTGTGGAAGTGGAAGGCCAGATCACGTCCATCGTGGATCTGTACCCGGCCCTCCTCAGGAAGGGTTACCGGCGAGAGATCTTCATCGCCATCATGTGTTTCCTCAGCTATCTCCTGGGACTTGCCATGGTGACCAAGGTGAGTCATCGCTGCCAGCCGGCGGCCGCTCTATTGGGAGAAGCAAAAGAGACCTTCCGCCGCCCCCCCCCCCCCCCCCCCCCCCAACCCCCCCTCCCCCCCCCCCCCCCCCCCCCCCCCCCCCCCCCC
>CAAKHF010018185.1:0-10108 GCA_901007745.1 Hippocampus kuda | reverse complement strand
CCCAAAAAAACCCCCCCTTTTTTTTTTTTTACTCTTGTGTAGAAAATAGTGGGGGGGGGGGGTGGCAGTAGGTTTCACAGCTACTGACTGATGCGTCACGGCAGGAACATTAACCGCAACACAAGGGGCCCGCAGAACAGACATGGCATTTGTGAAGCTCAAATATAAAACGTGCGTGTGACCTGTGAACATATTGTGATGAGGGGAAAAAATAATTAGGAGTGACAGATTCCATAATATAATGTGGAATAATGTACACAACATTATTATTATTATTATTATTTATTATTATTATTATTATAAAATGCATTTGCACACAAAATGTCTCTCCTTGATTGTCCTACACCTAATGGAGGTCTCCATGAGTGTACGAGGAATTGTGGACATGTAATAAAGGCACTGCTGTCAAACTTTTTTTTTAACCCTGGAGAACCCAAGAACCCTTTTCTTCTTTGGAAAATGATGAATTATACATTCAATGACTGCTATATGTTCACTGAACACCAAAATATGTTTTTTCAAATATTCAATGCCTTAATCCTAATTTAGGACAAAGGCCAAATTTGACCCTTTGGGATTTAAAGGTAGCATTTGAGTAGCAGAATTTATAGGGGCCAAATTTGACCCCGTGGGTTCTCCAGGGTTTAAACAGCCTCTTTTACCATTCAGTGAGACAGTACATGTTTAAACGCTCAGGGTCGAATCCACAAACAACGAGGCTCAGCCACTGATGGCACCTTACATTCATTCATTCATTCATTTTCCGAGCCGCTTGTCCTCAAAGGGGGGTGCTGGAGCCTATCCCAGCTGTCGTTGGGCAGTAGGCGGGGGACACTCCGAACCGGTTGCCAGCCAATTGCACGGCACACAGAGACGAACAACCATCCGCACTCACACTCACACCTAGGGACAATTTTGAGTGTTCAATCAGCCTGCCATGCATGTTTTTGAAATGTGGGAGGAAACCGGAGTACCCGAAGAAGAAGAAAAGCCTGGGGAGAACATGCAAACGCCACACAGGGAGGCTGGAGCTGGAATTGAATCCGGTACCTTTGCACTGTGAGGCCAACGCGCTAACCACTGGTTCACCGGGCTGCTAGCACCTTACAGTCCACTTCATTTCCACCCACAGTTTCACAAAGGATATCGCCCTAATGATATCCAGCGTACACAGTTTCACAAAGGATATCGCCCTAATGATATCCAGCGTAAACACGCCCACAAAGTTTGACAGCTGTGTGCAGTTTGCACCTGTTTTGCTCCTAATTGCCACACATGGCCAAGTCTAAATGCTGGCTTTGCGCCAAGAACAGCATGGCAGAACAATGGCAGTTATAGGATGGAAAAGATTAATTTCTCAGAATGTGAACTTGGCATCCTGACCAAAGAGGTGCGAACAGGACTGTCATAAAACGCTTAGCAATTGTCACCAAAATTCACATTGACATCTCCACTAATGCTCAAATAAATCAGGATCGGACAGAAATTTGGATGACATGTAAACAGCATATCAGACTGGCCCAGGCCGAACGGTCGTCTTCATGGCCCAAAATTATTTAGTCGACGGGCATTTTGCTTGGCATCTCAGTTAGTCACACATTTCACCATCTGCGCATGCTTTGTGAATTAGATGCAATCTGTTTGCTCCATTTTTATCCGTTAGCACCACGCAAAACCCACCCAATCCTTTACTGAATTCAGGCCTCAGTTTTACTTTTCAGTGATGCGTGTGTGTGTGTGTGTGTGTTCACAGAAAATGGTTCATACCATTAGCATGTTAATTAATTCACCTTAAACGATGGAACAAAATACTTTGTCAAATAACAAAATGTCAGGTCCATTAATTTGACATTCAGAAATAAAACACAAGGAGGAGACAGGAGAGTCAATTCTGGTACCAGGGGGGAACAAGGAGAAGTGTTAGGTTTCAGTTCTCTGCTCGTCACCCAAGCATCTAATACATGGTGTGTCCAACCTAAGGGGTGAGGGCTATTGAAGACACACTGAACTTGTTTGACTATAGAGGTGTTCACACGGCAACTTTTGCTCCAGTGCAGCACCGGGGCTGTCCCTGCAGAGCAGGGGTCCCCAACCTTTTTTGCGCCACGGACTGATTTATGTCAGACAATATTTTCAAGGACCGGCATTTAAGATGTGGTGGATTAATACAACAAAATAATATGGTATGAGCTGCATGAAAACTGTGGTGTCTTTGAAATATAATAATAAACACAAGGAGCGTCTAATCTGGCCGCAACACTGATCACTATGGTAATGTTTAATGCCTTCAAAATACGATACAACGCAAATTCAAAGTGCATGAAAAGGCCAACTCACCACAGCCCCGAGCCTGATTTTCTGCAACTAGATGGTCCCATCTCGGGGTAATAGGAGACAATGACACCTCAAGTGTGTGGTTTATGTCCAGTCTACTTCGTAATTTTGTTTTAGCCGCCGTTGCTGCGGAAACCCCCCACCTCACACAGGTAGGATGTCGGAAATAGCAACAGTGCTATTGTGGCGATATCAGAGTATTCAGCCATAACTTTAATCCAGTTGTCTCGAACGTACTTTTAAGGCCGCCGTCATTTGCGATCTCCAGCAGTTTTTAACTCATTTTGCGACCTCCAACTTTTTGTTTTTAGCGTAATCGGTCACGCGACGGAGAAGCGTGGCTTGACGTGAGTCACACATGGATGTAACGGAGAATCCGGTAATTTTTCAAAATAAAACATCTTTCTTATTCCGAAATAAATAAAACGGAATTAAGGCAAGTTCTTTTTGTGCGGCCCGGTACCAAATGCCCTGCGGACTGGTACCGGTCCGCGGACCGGCGGTTGGGGACCCCTGCTGTAGAGCGTTCACACGTGCAAAGTTACACCGGTGTATCCCCTGAAAACAGCTTAAACTGGAGCAAATTTGATCCTGCTCAAGGAGGTGGTTTAAAAATTTTCTCCGGAACAAATGCTTGTTTGCGGGGCAGCACCGATGTAAAATGGTACATGTGAACGCTATAGGGGCAGACTCGCTATGCATGAGAAGAGTTGGCTAGAAAGCGTTGCTTTCGTGCTCTGTTGTATTTCCGTCATCTTTCCTTTTGGAGGAGACTGGACTGTCTCGGAGTTGTTTGTGTAGTTTGCTCCTCTGTTGTGTGTTCA
Organism: Hippocampus kuda; assembly: GCA_901007745.1. Classification (NCBI taxonomy): domain Eukaryota; kingdom Metazoa; phylum Chordata; class Actinopteri; order Syngnathiformes; family Syngnathidae; genus Hippocampus; species Hippocampus kuda. Next base: position 6,950 of record CAAKHF010018185.1, on the reverse strand, counting down.
CGACCCCACCCCATAGAATTTATTTTGTGATTTCCTCTCTTGATTTTCTGTTTGGCGCATAATGTTTGCTTTTCTGCGTGACATTGAAGTCATCGTTGATTTACGTTTTCGGGGGCGGTCATTGAACGCCTCTTGAGCAGAAGGCACGGAGACCGAGAAGGACGTGCCTGTAGTTGCTTGAGTTAAACAAATTAATAATGTGTATGTTTTAAAAAGAACCAACACGACAGCTCTTTGTTTTCGATCGTATTGCACGGCCGCAGAAACTGCCGTGTGAACGCAAGTGGGGCTGCACCGGGGTAAACACACTTCGCTTTAGTCAGCAGCTTTTTACGTGTGAACGCTCCACAAAATGTGCTCCGGTCTAAGATATATCGCAACAAAATACGTCGGTGCAGCACCGATGCAAATGTGTGCCGTGTGAACACCCCTTCTGTGTGTGTATGTGAGTGAAAATTACATACATGTGTGCAATCATTACACAAACACCAAGATGCAGCTGGTGTTGACAGATCCATCCATGTCAGACCTTGCTCTTGTTCTGTCTTAATGCTTATCTCTTTCCAACCACTTTCTCGGAAAGGTGGTTGCGTCCCTCAACTGCCACACAGTGCACGAAGCATTCTTATATTTTAAATGTGAGCATATGTTCATTAAAAGTATTATATTTTTATTAAAAGCATAAGTGTTCTTCATTGCAAGCATAATCAATTTATTGTTAATGATATGCAAATGTATGATAACTAAAACAATCGACCTAACACAAAATCTATCAACAATGTATTGAGGTAGCACAGTTCTACGTATGCGTGTGTTTGCAGTTTACTCGGGGGTATGGTTTATGCACACTCAATGAGAGTGCTGGTACTGAACTTGTTCGCCTTTGATTTGACAGACATCAGACATAAACACGGGCTGACAATTGCAGACACAGACAGACATTAAGACACATACAGAGAATCACAAAGAACACTGAAAGGAAATGGAATAAAAAAGAAGTTATATTTAGACCGTGTGACATGAGTTGTTTCTGTCAGTGTCAGGACGGTAGGCATCCTCTGGGGTTTGAGGATGGTTCTGTACACTTGCCAAAGATGGATAATTGGTTATTTTAAGTAATTTTATGAACAAAGCTCAGCTGCCGCAGCTCAACCTCAACAAAGAACACACATTGGGAATTGCCTGTGCTCGGCTGGCTCGTGTCTGCACGTTCCTGTCGGCATGCATGTTTTGTCTGCCAGATGTAAGGAACAGGTCTAACCCTTTTAGCCTCGACAGAGCTATTTTGATTCCCTCTGATCTGTATATCCAAATCAATAGAAATGCAGATTAGTCGTAAAACAATTACACGAGGGAGGATTTTTTCATTTTTATTTTTTGCATTGAGATTAGGACAGGAGAGCGTGTATTAATTTACATTGACGGCTTCTTGTAGAAATAGACAGACAAGGTAGGAAAATGTGGTTATTCTTAGTAAGAGAAGCAATTAATGGTGCTGGGTTTTCATTAAATTTAGCATTTGACCGTATATTTTTGAAACCACTATCTATTTTGGAAAATGGAGTTGTTTGAAAAATGCATGCTCAGAGAACGCTGAGGTATTGTGTAGCCCGTGAGCCCAGATAGTACTTAAAAAGATAAACTACCTTGTGGGTCCAATTGACACCCAATCCCAAGTTCATTGTTATTCATAATAAAGAAACAATTCAGCTAATTGATCAAGAAGTCTGGCTAATATCAAAGGACCAGGAGGATGCAGCAAAGTTTCCCACTGGTCATATTCCACCTTTCCTCAGAACCACTAATTCCAGAGAAACATCTGTTAACACAGCTGTTTTCATGATCTCGATCTTTGAAAGATAATATCCACAGGACATACATATCTGAAGACTTTTGTTCTTTCCTTACTATGTAGCCATAGCCAATATGTCCAAGTGACATGTTATACTATGAAAGGTGGCAAATAAGCATGAACAGATGATTTGGGTTGATGCTGTCTCTGCTGTTGGCTTCAAAATGTGACACGAATGATTTATGACTCTCTGGTTCCTTGGGTCAGGAGAGTTCAACGTCATTCCAAATCAAAAAAATACAACAATGGTTTGGGGCCCAAGGGAACAGAAGTCGGCCTTCCCCAAACTGTAACCATAAAATGGAAATCAGTCCCATCCCTTCAATGCATTGGCAAATTAATGACGTAGGATTCAGTTGGACCAGTTTGGTCCAGAAAAGGAGCTGAATCTCACCACACGCTGAATTTTCACAAAAAGTCAAGCAATGCCTTGGAGCTACAACTTCGGCCCTGCATGTTGGGTTTTTCCTCTGGCTTTTGTTGGTTCTTTGCTGAACTTCCAAAAGAAAGATTGACCTCAACAAGGAAAAAAAAAAAGCATGTTTAATGAAAAAGAATATAAACCGGAAACCACGTTCAGTAAAAAAGTAAAACTGTAAATACTTTATACTAGGGATGTCCCGATCTGATCACGTGATCGGAAATATGGGCTGATAGCGTAATTTTCAACCGATCCTGTATTGGACGAAAAAGATCAGTTTTGTTTTCTAAATGTGCAAATGCATGGCCAAAATTGGATCAACAGTCATTATCTGCAGATACTTGAAATCTAAGCCTCATATTGGGACTAAGGTGATGAAAAAGCCAGTGGCCAACCAGCATGCTAGAATCGCCTGTGGTCCTTGGAGGTTCCACCGCATTCCAACATATTTCCTTGATTTCCTCTTACCAGATTAAGTAACTCAGTTACATGGTACACGACAGCAGCCGTTGGAGCTTTGAAAGACTGTATTCGCCTAATTTCAAGTTCCCATAATCTCATTGTTAAAGGCTGGGACTACAATTTTCCAAAGAACCGTCCATGTGATTTCACAATGGCAAGGCTGCTTGCAGAGTTACTTTATTGAGGAAGCCTCAAATTAACTGAGCCTGGAGCACCTCCAAAGGGAAAGGATGCAGGGAGATGCCACGAGTGCTCGAGCCACTTCTCTTTCTGGCTTCTGTGGCTACTCAACAGTTCAGCAGTAACAAGGCCCTCCTGACTTGTTGAAGTCCTCTTATTATGCGGACTGAAGCCTGCTGCCCTGTGGAGGAGCATCATGTCCTTCACTTCTAGTCAATTTATTCTGGGTAGGAGGGTCGCACAAAAATGTCTTGACAGGAGCTGGAGGTTCAGAGTTCAGAGAATGATCACGCTCAGCTTGATCAATAAAAATGCTGTGTGGGCACACAACAGCGTTACGTGGGGCAGGAGGGCAAACTTCAATTCTGATTGTGGGTAATTCATTCTCTGTGGCACGCCCAAATTGTTTTTGTTCTTTAAACTGTGAGTGAGGTTTTCAAAAGCTCCAAAGCAAGTACACAACAAGAAATGCATTTGCTATGATTTGGCTGTTACTGTGCCATCATGCATGATTAGGACCGCACAATTGTCCTCCACCAATTCAATGCCATCAAATCCCCCTGAAGTTGTCTAATTCTGAATATGATCCAACCATGCTTGTGCAAAGGGTCACGGGAAACAGTAGGTGAACCTCACGAGACTTCCCTTCTTTGGCTCTTTCTAACTTAGGACCTCAACAAGGTGTGTCAAGAGAATAACATATATGAAGGAGGCATCCACGTGTTCAAAGCTGGCCTGTGTTTCATTTTTCACTTGAACGACAATTAAGAGCATGGCTCTCAAACCCTGGTCCTCGAGGACCGCTTTCCCGCATGTTTTCCATCTCTTCCTGCTGCAACACACCTGATTCAAATGGTCAGCTCATCAGCAAACTCTGCAGGAGCCTGATAGTGATCCTCGACTTTGAGACCCCAGCTTCTGTAGCCAGAAATCGGAACGCTAAGGTCCTCACTAGCAAGACTAGCCAAGCTCACAAGGCACCCGACCCCTATGGTCCCTCCCACAGGCGATGAGCCAATGGTGAAGGGGGGAGCCATATTTCCTTTTTCGGGCTGTGCCCAGCCAGGTCCCATGCACACAGGATCAGTGGCACACCTCCAACACATGAAAGTGACAGCTCCTTTGTATTCTGAGGAAATCTGTTCTGGAAAACATACTTTTTAATGACAGTATATGGATACAAATGGTGGGGTCTGTGCAGTAGTTGCTAAGGTTCACTCAAGCGTGGAAGTACAAAATGATTTGATAGCTTCCTATTTCTAAAAAATGTGCCTGCAATTGCCGTCAGAAATTTCAACAAACTTTGACATTAAAGAGCGGTTAATTGAAATAATACAGCCTGCAAGCAGAGTTTCTCCACACTGCTTGACGGCTACAGTAGGCTTCCAGCACTGTCAGAAGTCCCATTGGCAAACTACAGAGAAACACTATTCCCTCGAAAATGATGCATAACATAGAAGTACATCCTCAGAATTGAACCCATTCAACCAGTGTTACAGGTAAATGTAAGTGTTCTATAGTTCTTGCTTGGGAAGTACAATTATGTATGTCAAAACAATGTAATTACAACACCTGCCTTTGTAAGAATGTTCTGAGCTGTATGTACATCTAGGTCATTGGCATTTGGCTTGTTTGTTTTTTCATACAAAGACACAAAAAAGCCAACGTATTTGTTTCCATCTCTGGCAAACACAGGAGAAATGTGAATTGTTGCTTTTAATGTAATCCTGAACCTAAATTAGAGCAGCATTTTCCTGCTTGCAAATTGCATGTCATAAAATATGCAGTAGAACATTGGGTAAATAAGCAAGGCAAGTTTGTTTCTGTATTGAGTAGGCTGCTTATTTCACTTGTTTATAATATCCATTATGATATTTAAGCATAATTGGTGCGATTCACCAGACATAATTGAATTCAAGAGCAGATAAATTGCTCTTCTGTCTTATTTATTTGTCTTTAGAGCAAGAAGTGGGCAACAGGTGTATATTGCATATATAAATATGATGTTAATGTTTGTTGTACGTGCATAAAATGATCACAAAAATAGATGACAGTATGGATTTACAGACTACATCGTTTAATGCACGACCCATCTTCTCAAATTTCAGCCAAAACTCTGAGTCCTCACGCTGATCCAAAACTAAACAAATAGCCCCAAAAGTAGGAAAACACATTTATCTTTGTCCATTTAGAGGATTTATCCCCCTCCTAATTATCTCACTAATTTACTGGGAGAGAATTAGACGCTGCCCTCTGCTGCCACCCAACCTCCAATCAGGCTGTAAATGAGGCAGCGAGAAAAAAGTCACTGCGTTAGTTCTAGAGTGTGTAAACATTCCCAAACATTTCACAATGGTGTGCATGAATCCATAATGATTCCCATGAGTAGGGAGGTAAATTAATTGACCTTCTGTATGTTGTTACCTTTTCAAGGTAGACAATTCGTTTTCTATATAGAATTCACTGCCATTGACGGCTATAGAAGTCACAAGTTCATTGTTTTTGTTTTTTTTTTGTTTGTTTTGTTTTGTTTTTAAATCATGGGCTGGGAGTGAGTGAGTTAAAAACATATTGTTGCATCTGTATCGTATAGTCAACATGGTGATTCCATCTGGAAACTGTCAAAATAACACCGCAACAAAGGTAAAACTGTTAAATAAAAAAGCATTACATTGCTAATTGGCCGTCTGTAACAATTACAGCTTTTTTGTTTGTTTGTTTGTTTGTTTGTTTTTTGAATCACATGAACAATCATCCCACCATGAATCTGTTTGACCCTGCAGATCCAAATGAGTGCCTACATCCAGCCTCTTTTCAAGTAACCCATATCTGAAATCAATTGACACAACTGCTTGTCAACATCGAGTTGTGACAGTAAAGTCAACGATCCTGGATACAAATATTGACTGTTATAATCATAATAACATTAAACAGTCATCACACGAACACTACAATCGGACTTATTCACATACAGTGCAGTCACATTGGCAGATATCTGCAGTTATTTCTCTCGCTGCAATGACCCATATTTGAATGTCTCTAACTGTAAATTGTCCCTAGGTGTGAATGTGAGTGTGGATGGTTGTTCGTCTCTGTGTGCCCTGCGATTGGCTGGCAACCGATTCAGGGTGTCCAACGCCTACTGCCCGAAGACAGCTGGGATAGGCTCCAGCACCCCTCGCGACCCTAGTGAGGATCAAGCGGTTCGGAAAATGGATGGATGGATAATTGTGTAGTGCAAGTAGACCAGTTTCATATGACGTATGCATACATTAATTCTGGCTGCGCGCGCATCTTCTGCCTCCACAAATGCATGCACAGCCAGACCTAATGTGTGCATACGTTACATGAAACGGGTCTATTGTCTCTTGCCGTGGGTTGTCAGAATGGAAAGAGCACACACAGAGAGGGGGTGATGACGCGATGTGATTTCTGCCCAGTGCATCTTGGAGAATGTTTGCAAACATTGAAACTGGTTTATACAGACTACAGACAGAATTGCAGGTTTCGCATTACTATCATGACCAGTTGAGATTACATTGTCACTCAGTAGAGCGCAGATCTCCGGCTGAGATGTCGACAAAGATGTAGATTTGTTTCTTACTAAATTGGCAACTTCATGGTTCATGGAGGACAGCCAAGTAGGAAATATAGCAGCTTTATTCACATCCTTTCGAAAATGGAACGGGCTCTTCCTTCGGCTGGTGTTTCCCAACATTTTTGAACTAAGACACATACTGTGGCGAACATTAAAAATTGTTTACAACACACCACCAAACATCACCAAGCGCATCATATCGGAAAAGGCATTTTGATGGATGGATGGATAGATAGATAGTACCTCAAAATCAAAAAATAATCATAATAATCATTTGCAGTACATCTGGTGGCTCAACCCTAAACACAAATTTTTGTCATTGTTTCAATTCCAATCCGTGGTGGTCGAACACTTCTCCTGTTGCCAATTGTTTACATGAACTATCAACATGTAAGTGGTGATCCATCAATGAAATTGTATTGACAAAGCACTTTCTA
>CAAKHF010018184.1:8529-19450 GCA_901007745.1 Hippocampus kuda | reverse complement strand
CCTTGCCCTCCCCCACATCTCTCCTCCTCCCTTCCTTCCGTGCATCCCAGAGAGGGTGATGCAGGGAGGTGACAACACCAAAGAGGAGAAGCTGGCGCTTTTTCCCCTTCCGCGTTTCCCGGCGAGTTCTCCCGACTTCACATCCACTTCAAGTGCACGCGCGCTTGCGTGAGTATTCCTCGCAAGCCTGTAACTCCTCCCCTTCCCGGTAGCCCGCCCCCTAGCTCAGCCCCGCCGAGACGCGTCGGGGTCAGGGAATATGGGGAGAGGAACAGAGGGAGGCCGCACTCGACGACTTGAAAGGAATTGTAATGAGGCGGCGGCGGCGCAGTCGCGCTCTCTGCCGCCGCCGCCGCCGCCGCCGCCGCCGCCTATTCCCACGACGACAAGCTCCAAACAAATAGCTGCATTTGAAGTCCCCACGTTTTATGGCTTTGAAAATGTTGCCAGTGTGTATGCACGCACGCACTTCTTGTTGTTGTTGACTGTGTGCCGTGTGTGTGTGTGTGTGTGTGTTTGTCCCAGCAGCGGCTTGGCTTTAATGTGTACACTGAAACGACTTCATTATGGTGACAACAAAAAAGAAGTAACTCACTACGTTAATTGTTACTTACCGCAGTCCAGCGGCGTGTCAAAGACGCTTCTTTGGTGCCACACGGAAGCCGTTGTTTCAGTGACGGCCATTTGACTTTCCTCCGTTTTCGTCGAGGTCACTTGAGTCGGTTTTCCTCAAAGACGAGCGCCTCGCCTTCATGAAAAAGCTTCTGTTTTGACGGCGCGCTCTCTCGAGCGTGAGCATTGCATCCGGCTCCTTTAACAAGTCAGTCCTTGCTCAACTCCACTCCATTGAGAGGAGCGGACGCAACAGTCTGCCTCCCCAAATTCTCACTTTTCATACATGACAATTTAGCACGAGCGGGAAATCCGTTGAACTAAAAAGTCCCTTTTTCTCCTTCACGTCTGTTGCCGTCGGAGTCTGTCCGGCATTAGCCGTGGAAGTGACGCCGTTCCTTCCAATTGGAGGACCAAACTTTTGGGTTGGAGGGCCGCCGACAGAAAAACGGAAGGAAGGATGAAATTCTTCCACTTTTGGAAACCAGCTAAAGTGTCGGTGTCAAAGTCAGGTCCCGGAGGTCCGCTGTCCGGCATGTTTTCCAAGTCTGTGTGTTGCAACGCACCTGATTCAAATGAACAGGTTCAATGTCAGGCTTGCGCAGAGCTTGCTGATGATCTGATCATTTGAATCAGGTGTGTCGCAACATGCGGGACAGCGGCCCTCCGGGACCGGAGTTTGACGCCGATGGGCCGAAGTCAGTCACGGAAGCAGTTGGAGATGGTTTCTAGCGGCGAGTTGATGTCTTCAGCTTTCTGTTGAAGGTGCGGTGGCCAACAGCCGCCGAGCTCACCGAATGGATCCAACTTTGCACTTCCACAGCAGCTGAATTCCGAACCCAAAAACAAAACGCTGTCAGAAAGTGACCGACAGTTACTTGAGGATCGTTTGTGCGAAACAGAGCGCAAAGTGGAAGGAACTCTTTTTGCCTGTAAAATGGAACGATCTTTCGTCACGACAGTGTTTTGAACGTCACTTGCGTTATTCTTTTCATGATGAATGGTTCATTTGTATTTTTGAATATAGAAAGACGTTCGACCGTCCACCCCCCCTCCCACTTTTTTTTTTTTTAAACTCACCTTGCGGCCCACCCCGAATGTCATTTTTAAGATGCTATATTATTTTCTGTCATGTCGCGAGCCGCTGAAAAATGATTGGCGGGCCGCAAATGGCCCCCCGGCCCGTAGTTTGGACGCCCCTCCCTGACCTCAAAAAATGGCATTCAATCTCTGCATCGGCAGTCCTCTTAGTTTTCATCCAAGTCTGACAAGCATTTGCAGGATTTCAGTTGAACGTCAACGTCGTGACGCAGACGTGCGGAGGAATCCACACGAAGAGCAAAAGTCAAATGCGCAGCTACAAACAAAACAAAAGAAAGACCAAAGCAATGCATGCCCACTGCCCCTGAAAGAAATATGAGGGATTGACCGTCGAAATGGAAAACAGGAGCAGCCTTCTTGTACCAAAGTACTGGGGCCCATTTTATTGGTCATGACTCACTCTCGGGAAAAATCGCCAATGATTTGAGGGAATAGAAAAAAACAACAAATCCGCGACTGACCTGGCTCGACGTTATGTAGACAAGGGTCACGTTCAAGGAAAATAAAGTTGCCGCTTAATGGATGTATGTGTGTGTGTGTGTGTGTGTGTGTTACTCGGCCGTCTGCATCAATATTAATCTCCACGAGCCGGCCACTGAAGCCCACCCTCTCCAGCCCCTCGTGTGCGTGTGCACGCTTCTTTTATTTCTTTATTTGTTGACAACAGCGCACCCCCCCCCCCCTTTGAACCTCTAAATGTCTTGCGTTTGTCAGTCGGCTGGCGCGGCCACATACGGCCGCCCCCGCCCCCGTTTTGGATGTTCGGCAACGGCGGCTGAGTTCGTCCTGCCCTCCTCCAGTTGAAGGCGTGGAAAGCAAATCCGAAAGCATTCTTGAGCGGATCACTTTCAGCACGCGGGACAGCGTGCAAAGTCTGCGGCCCTCCCAACGCTCCCGTTGGCAAACTCATTCCGCTCGGGGATTGCTCATGTGAGTTTACATGAAATCCTGTTTGGACAAAGTCTTCTTTCTGTGCCGCCAGATATGAAATGTTTTCCATTTCCATTGCATGTTTTCCACCCGGTGGTGGGCGAGCCCCGCGACACTCGCGGGTTGCAAAGCAAAAGCGGGCTTTGGTTGGGAAAGTCCCAAGCAAGGGGCTCTTTGCTTGGTTCAACGTTGTCCTGAACACTAACGACGGGCTTCATTCTGCTTCCAATACAGATGCGCAGCGGGCCTCCGCGCTCATGAAAAACGAGACGGCTTTTATTCCTAAACGTGGTGGCGAAAGCATTCTTGAGCGGATCAGTTTGGGGAGCTAAGACTGCATTTGGATGACGTGCATTGCACACATGAGATCAAAATGGACCGAAAGCCTTTTTCAAGAAAATCAGGCGTGCCTTTTCATTTGTCAATGCTGAGGCTCGATTCGCCCTGCGGGAGCCGAACTGATTTTCCGGGAGCCTAAGTGGACCAGGGTTGGCCTTCCTTCCCAATTTTTTTCCCCTTAGAAAAATGCTTCCGGCCTGGAAATGAAGGAGTCGGCGTGCGAACGTCTTGATATGGAGCAGGCTTGAAGGCCAAGTCATCACATTTGGTCCAGGGGGTGGGGGGACCATCACAGAATTACGAGTCGGGTCGCAGGTAAGCTTTGGCCGCATTTACTCCGTATTTGTAACGCGTGCAGCCCGGACCGCAAAGCGAGGAGAGGTGTGCTCCCCCAGCCCCCCCTCCAGGGAGTTTACGCTATTAAATAAGAGCTAGCTTTGGCACATTAGCGGAATTCAATATGTGCGACGTAATTATGCTGCTCAATAAGCCACTGGAGGAAGATATTCCATTTACACGCTCGGCAGCAGGTCGGCCTGCCGCTGTTTTACGTTTGTGCGGGAACGCTCGGCGCACACACCTCTGAAGACGGGGAGCGGGGAAATAGTCTGCAAATCGCTTTTGTTTACACATGCAAAAAGAAAGGGCGTTGGGGGGGGGGGGGAGGGGATCCAAAATTCGGAGTTGTAGAACGTCATCCAATGATCTTTGGCCGTGAAACAAAGACATTAAGCGGTTGTTCGACGGCGTGCTTCTATGATCAAATGTCAGTTGAGTTTGGAAAGGAAAAGTGCAAACACGACCTGACGTGAAAATTGGAAGATCTCACGTGCGGCCTTCCCGACACATTTGTGTGGATGGAGAAGAAACGGTCGTTTGTGCCTTGGTCACATCCCGGCTGGATGACGAGTGCACTTGACTTGGGAGTCGGCCAATCCTCCATTGATTGTCTCCAGTTGGTCCAGAACGCTGCCACTTGCCTCTCGTAAGAACCACTTGCCCTTCGCTGGCTCATTTTGGAGTTCTTCTGATTTGTTTTGCACTCTTGAAATGGCCCGGCCCCACCTGACCTCTCGGAGCCCCTCCGCAGCTGACCTCTGCCTCAGGTCTGCATGGGACCGGACACTGTTGGAGATCCTAAGTGGAGGCTCAGAGGGGACGGAGCCGTTTTTGTTGGACGGTTTTTGTGCTTTCTCCCATCTCGGTTATTCTTTTGTTTGATATGTTTGTTGCTGTCTGAATTGTTGTTGCCCCACGCATAGCACTCTGTGGACCGCCGTGGTAACACCTTCACAGGGATAGTGAATACGATCACTTTGTCTTCGTATTTTGATTTGGAATTGGACGGGCAATCTTGCCATTATTGTTGCGCGGATGGGAAGACAGCGACCCGCTTCCGTTCGTGTCAAGTCCACCGATGTCATCGGAATAACGCGTTTGAGCTTTTTGTTGTTGTTTGATAGTTTCGAAGGGGAATTCTCCCATCTGCGGCCCCTTCGCAGGTAATTGATTGTTTTCTCGTTTGTTGCTGTGTGAAATCTTTTTGCTCCATGTCGGCACTTTGTAGACAGCGCCAGTTGCTTTCAAGTGCTCGACAAATACAGCTGAGGTGAGTTGAGGCGACGGAAGGACGGACACCTCGCCGTAAGTACGTTTTACAACTCAGATTTGCAATGGCTATGGAAAGTAGTTGTCGCTGAATTCATTGTTTATTTTTATTTTTTTAGTTTTTTTTTTTTTGGTGTCCCCATGACAACGTTGAATATTGACCTCAGTCATAGATGACGCAGGCTGACATATGATTTCCCTAAAAGAAGGCCTCGGCTATCTTTTAAATCAGTCATTCATGAGTACTGAAAGTGGCACACTGTTGGTTTTTTTTCCGGGAACCTCCTCAACGATCTTTGATGAAAATGAGTGCCGGCATTTGTTGGAAATGCAATTGTGTCAAACCAGCTGATAAGACGATCTTTCAATCTTTCAATCGTTGATCTTCCTCCTAATTATTTTTAATAATTTATTAAAAGTATCCCCCCCCCGAACAAAATAAAATAAAGAAAAAAAGAAAAAGAAGAAAACGACACAATGGACGGTGTGTTAGTCGATACTTTCCATTTCTCCGAAAGGAGCGTTTGAACTGCTAATGTTTGTCGACAGTTGACATGTGTCCCTCGTTGTGGGGCCCTTTTGGGACAAAATGTGGACGCGTTGCGGCTTGTACAAATCATGGGCTGCAAATGAGAAGAGATTAAGGGCGGCTTCGTCTAATTTTCATGAAGGAACAATCACCATGTTTCGCCCGAGGGCTTGTTCTCCATCTTGGGCCTGATGTGCCTCTGGAGGGTAGTACCGACCTCCACCTGAAGATGGCAGCCAAAACCTAGCTAGTCGTGGCAATCTGCAGGCCCCTTTTTTCTTCTTTTTTTTTTCCTGGCCATATCACAACGGTCAACTGCGTTTTTTTTTTTGGTCTTATATTTATTGTTGGATCAAGCCTCAAGCCCCCCGCGTGTTTGTTTCACTTAAGCACAAAAGGCAACATGGAAAAATGCACATTGGAGCCGTGTCATGGGTAACTAGGATGTATTTTCAATTTGTTGTGCGAGCGAGCAAGACGGATGACATCCCAAAATTGAATAGAATCATTGGACAAGGTTTCTGGTTGGCTTTTTCTTTTCTTTTTTTCGGAATTGATGGCGTACGGCGCCTGAAATGCAAGCTGCTCGAAAAATGTGCAAAACTTGTGCTGATATGAAGTCGATGGATGAAATAGATTTGGAAAAAGTCACTTTTTGGGTCTGGCGTAACACGTGACAAGTTGTAGGACTGGATCATGTTCTCGTTTGCCCGATTCTTCCCCTCTACCAATTAAAATCGTTGTCTGACTCCTAAAAAGATTCTCATTCAAAATGAAGCCATTTATTGCAGTGTCATAAGAAATCGGCCCGGGTGGCAGCGTGAAATAAACAAGAACAAAATGGACCACAAAACATCCTGTGGTGTGCAGTGTTGTCAAAAGGATTTTTGATGATGATGATGATTATTTTTGGGAGCCTCCGCAGTCACATATGTTCAGTATTGGCGCTCCAAATTCTGACGTGTGGGCTCAATGCAGAGCTCACAAAAGGAACAATCAGTCCACCTCAAAGCCAAAGGTGCTCACAAACCCATTTTCAACATCTCGACCGATGGTTAAAGAGTGAGGAAAAAAAAAAAGCCTTCTTATTGCTCCTCGAGTGCGTGGTGTGCTCCAGATGACCTCCCTCGGCTCTTGAACATTTCCACTTTTCATCAGACGTCAGAGAATCAGGCCTCCGTCGAATTTGGTGGCAAGGGAGCGAAAAACACTCCGATGATGTCGGACGGCGCTTGACAGAGATTGCCGCCGTCGGTTTTCCCAAACAGATCAGGGAGAAAAAAAAAACAAAGCAAAATGATCGGAACACACCCCAAACCCGCTTGAGACAAAGGAGGCGGGGTGTCGGTGGGAACAATGGGAGGTTCGGGTGGATGGGGAGCGGGAGGGGGGTCAGAGGTGAGGGGGCAAGTGCGGGCGGGGAGGGCTGGCGAGAGAGACGCAGAGCTCACACACGGTGGCCATCCGCCCTTCTTTATCCCTGCGGGGGGTCCGGGTCATGTCTGCCACTTGACGCTCCAGCGCGCCCTTATTGACTGCTCAAACGGACCCCCCGACCGACAATGAGTGCGGGCGCCTCGTGTGCGACATGCGCTCGGTGGAGGGGAGCCGCGTCAAGGACTAGCGAGGACGCACCAACCGCGGCCAGTTTTGTGTCGAGGACAGGGGAGCCTCGGATGCGGTTTTGCCCTCCCACCCCCTCTGTGTGAAAGGGCCCGAGGGGGGGCCCCTCTTCCTGGTCCGCATCAAGAAGTGTCAGCGAGGGGCCACGCCGTACGCTTGGACACCTGTTGTCTCCAGCTTGCTCGATGGAAAGCTGACGTGATGTCATTGCCACGCGCCCAAAGTCAAACGCGCTTTGGGAAGGCACTTTTTGTCAAAGAAACATTTTACCCGTCCGAACGGCTATTTCAGTCGAGAAAAGCGGAGACAACTTCTAAATCATTAAAAAAAAAAAAAAAGTGCTTGTTAAAATGTAAGCAGAATGAAATTCTCCTTGATATTAGCGGCACGTGCTGATTGCAAGCTGAGGAGGAACTCATTCACATCACTTCTTTATGTATTGAAGGTTAATGCCCTGAAAAACAAACAAAAAAAATGCTTGAAAGCTTCTTTGGTTTGTTCCAGGGCTCATTTCCCTGAAAGCAGAGCTTCCTTTCCCCAATTGAGTCGGTAGTCGTTGGAGGTGCCACTCTTTGGGAAACAAAACAAACCAAACCAAAAAGCAGGTTGTCCTCCGTGCACCTCCGTTCCGGTGAGTCTCCTTGCCGTGCTGGTCCACCTTGTGAAACGGATGCACATTGTGTTCCCCGTGCGGGAACAAGACTGCTGCCGCCTCCCCCCCACTTGAAGCGCACCTCTTCTGTTCTCGCCTCCTTTCATCTGCCCACGTGCCGGATTGGCCATCGTCGTCGCGACACGAACGGGGCAATTCATGTCACTCATGCTAATTTACCAGATAATGATCAAACGCCGCCTCTCTCGCGTTCCACTTCTCCAAAGAGCTCGCAATGGCAAACAACCTCCCCTTTAATGTTGTTTGGACCTGCTGAATGAAGAAACATTTATTTTGGTGGTGGGGGGGTTCTACCTATGGCGTTAAATGTGGCAAAGTTGACTCATGTTGACGATTCCCAAAAAGGTTGAATAAATTAGCCCCCAATACCAGCGCTTCTTGTCTACTTTGGTTTTAAGATCTCTTTTTTTGGGGTTGGAGAGGGCAGGGGGGGGTGAAGTGAAAAACTCTGAGCTGGCCGACAGTTTCGGCAATACCAGTTTCATTAACGTGATGCTGGGTGGACGTATATCATACGTGAGTGCACAAAAAGCCCGAAGGAGCCAAACGTGAAAAGGAGGCCGCTTCAGATGACCCGAAGCAGCCATTTCGTATTCCAGATGCAATTTGCTCCGATGGATCGGATTGGAACGCAGGTACGCTACGCGGAGAGGCGACGCTTCATTGCCCATGTGGCCCATAGCGTCCGTATGATCATTATTTTGATGATTCGCAAGAAGAAAAACAGGGCCAGCTCATCACTTCTCTGCCGCTTTAATTATTATTATTGTTATCGTCATTCTTATTATTTCACGGCCTGTTTAAAGATGTAACAGGGCCCACAAAATCGCACTTTTAATGACCAATTAACAGGAGCTCCTCCGAGCACCGTGGCCTCGTGGAGGATTTGCTCGAGTAAACAGGGGCGCGGTGTCGGGGGGGGGGGGGGTGTTATCTTGTTTCACGCATACAGAATAAACGTCCATGTATCCACACACGCACGCGTGCGCACCCCGGCAAAAAGAAGCTTATTAGAGGAGCAGCTCTGTTTACCAAAACCTTGAGAGTCGGTCCAAAAAAAAAAAAACTGTGACGGAAACTCTGACGAAATGGCATGAAGGAGCGAGTAAATGAGCGAAGGCCGCATCATTAGCATTGCTCAATAATGTAGCTGGGGGGTAGGACAGCAGCACTCAAGGCCACGGGGCTTTCCGAGAGGCTAATTTGGATCCCGTCTTGTTTACGCGCTCCCACCCTCCAGACGACCGAGCGGCTCCCCGGACGAAAGCCAAGCAAATGAGCGGAGGCTCCTGAAGAAATCATCCACGGTACGGCGAAACGTGTTTGGCACCGCCTGCTGAGTCGCCTTAGCTTCTCCTCCGAAACGGTCACGTTTGGTTGAAAAAACCCCAAACAAAACCAACACGCTACAAATGGTAGGAAAGTGATCATTTCGGGGACACTTGAAAATGTGTCAGAACTGCTATTTTTGTCCCTTCAGGAAGGTAAGCCATTTTAAACCAAAAAGGAAAAAGTAGAACATTATTCAGCCAACGTTTCGTTTCGACAACGGTTTTTGTGTACGGAAGGCAAAGCACACTCTGCTCACAATATCCGAGCGCAGCCTGTCATCAGAAGCTTGTGTTTCAACTTACTTTCCTTGTACTGCATATGGTATAGGGAGCACTGTACATTTGAGGTTTGGACTGTTATGGAACAAAATAAGCAAAGCCGCAATGTGACGAATGGGCTCCCGCGACATAAATTGCAGCTCACCTAGCTGGGCTTTGCGGTACAGTCGACGCGTGTTATGCAATAATCAAACCTTGTTCCGTGGACCCAAGACCACTTAGTACCGTCGTTTCTGTAGCTCTTCGCCTTTTTGCTAATTGCTAACCACTTTTGTGGCACTATGCAAACCCGCGTTCACGTTCTCATCGCAGGCGCTCAATCAGCGCTCAGCATACACATACTGACAGCGTATTAACTTTCCGTCGAGGTGTTTGGCGGGTAGGGGACGGAGGGGTGGGGGGGGGGCGATCAGACAACCCGGTTAATAAAACAGCGCGTTGATTGTATTTGTTTTCCATTTGTCTCTCGCCTTTTGAAGACGCCCGGCGGTAATTACGCCGCTAAGTGAAAGTGAAACGGGTGAGTTGCAGGCCGAGCTCGGTACGAACAACAGATCGAGGATGACAAGAGGCTCAGCGGAACAATGCGGAGAAATGCTAATCCCCCACCGCCGCCGCCTTCCCTCCCCACCCATTAGGAATCTCCCATTGTAATAGCGAGACAAAACCAGAATAGGAAGAGAATCACACACGTGCGCCTGACTCATGCCAGTGTATTTAGCAGAATGAAAGCATGACTTTTGCTGCTGATTCGGCGCTGCGCGTGCCCACGTATTGTCAAGCAAATGAAGAGGGAAGCTCCGAAGCTCCTTGGGAGCTTGTCAAATGGGCGCGGGGCAAAGACAAAGCATGGAAAATGTCCGCAGACGTGATTGCCGATCGCATTCGGATTCCCAATGCGACTGTGCTCTCGGGCCGTCACAAGCCAATCTTTTTGGAAGCGACGATCGCACCCGCCGCTTCCTCTGGGGAGACAAACAACCTTTCACCTTGTTGGAAAAAGTCGGCTCATTTGGGGACCGAGGCGTGCTGCAAAGAGTGACTTGCGGCAGGCAATACTTGCAAGACAGTCGACCCTCCTTTCGTTTACCTTTCCATGGCTTCGAACATTCACATTTCAAAGTCCCGATTTCACCAACACCTTTATCACGTCAACTTCACAATGACCGCAATGACACGAGGAAGTGACGCTTCCTCGTGTAGCGTTCCATTGTGAGCAGACGTGTTCAATAAAGATTTTTTAAAAAAAAGAGCGTGGTTTCGGTTTTCAAACAAAACGGTTTTCGAACAACCTTCTGCAACGGATTATGGTCGGAAACCGAGGTATGACTGTATTTATTTTAATTTGTTCGCATGCATGTACAGGTATTTGTAATCGACATCTTTACACCGGATGACATGTTCATGTTTTGACATCTCAGAATGTTCATACTGCATGACACATCGTAGTCGGGGGGCCATTTTTTCGGAAATGGTGACAACAAACTCCCGTACGGGTTCGTGATGTCGAATCCGTACGGGGACTTCCTGGTTCTCCACCAATTGGCAGTCGCTCACTCCGCCAGGGACCTCCCAAATCTGGGTGAGAAGCCAAGCGGTAAGCCAAAATGAACCTCGGTAAATGTCAACCCACTTAGTCCTAAAAACGGATGAACCAGTTGTCGTCTAACCGAACTTGGACGTTTAGATTTTTGGGGAACTATTTTGGAGAGTGCATTTTATTTGGGAGCATTTCAATTGATTCCGAACCTACCAACAGAGAATTGAAGCAGAAAGACCTTGTTAACATTCGTCTCTTTCCTTGCATGGGCCTCTCTCTCTCTCTCTCTCGCTTCACGGTTTATGCTAATTGCTCTCAAGGTCAGAGTATTGGAACCCCCCCCCCCCCCCCCCCCC
>CAAKHF010018180.1:7670-21693 GCA_901007745.1 Hippocampus kuda | reverse complement strand
GGTCCCCTCCCCCCCCCCCCCCCCCCCCACACACACACACACCCCTAAACTCGATGATCACCTTCACGTGGTTACTTCAAGAGGTCTACGCCGCGTTGGTTTCTACCTACCGGGCATGACCACGAGGGAGCCCTGCGGCTCCATGGCGACCAGGCAGGCGCTGAGGATGGAGGGCGTGTCCGCCACTGAGATGCCACACATGCGACACGCCTCCCTGAGCTGGCGCCCTATCGATTGCAACGAGTGCTCCCCGAGGAGCGAGCTCCAGTCTGGCGGAGAAAAAAGGACAAAGTGGCGTGACCAAATGACTCCTCCTGCACTTAAGTAAAGACATCATCTTCATGACTGACTTCAACTCGGCTGACCAACCGAGTCAGTATTGTGTTTTCCGCACTGCAAGGCGCTTCGGAGTATAAGGAATGGCCTATTTTAAAACAGTTTTCAAATATCGGGCGCACCGCAAGCTACAATAGTGGCTGAGGTTGCGTTATGCATCCACTAGATGGCGCTACTCTAAAAGAATACAATAAAATACAATACAGCTTTATTTATATAGCGCTTTCACAACCGCTGCAGCTTTTATAAATTATAAAGAGCTACTGATCTTATTAAAACCATATTCCCGAAAACTGTATTTATCTTTTTTTTTTTTTTGAGGGGGGCAGAATTCTTTCGAAAATATAATCAAAGGCCAGGACAATAATTCTGCACCTTGCTCACCGCTTGTCCATGAAGTGAAGCCACTTCACCCACCTTTAAGTTCGCCATGGCCCAGTCTCCCTAACCGACCAATCACAATCCTCCATGGCAGTGAGGTCATCTGGATGATGCCGACGCACCACTCCCACAGCTTCTGCAGACCCATCTTCCGAGCGGACACCTTTGGGCGCCGAGCCCTGAATTAGAGGGGGGGTGGGGGGAGTGAAATTTTGAATATGAAGAGATTAAAGCAGTAAATTTGACACGAACCTGTTCGGCACGTCGACATTGATGATGCACGTCTCCAGCAGCTCTCCATGCTGGTCCGTGCATGACACCAGGATCCAGCGCTGGTCATGTGACAAGCAGTATCCAACAAAGAGCACGTTGTACCTGGGAGGGACTTCGGCCCAAATCTCTCCTTGTTCGGGCTGCTTGGGCCGAGTGGGCCCGAGGATGAAGGGGGGTGAATAGAGATGCACTGGGCTGGGATGCTGGGGGAGGACAAACGTGTCCGTCATGGTGGGTTTTTATCATGACGACGATTAATTTCATCACTTACCTCTGGTCTCTTGAGGACCGAGGTGACGGTGGACACGGGGCCAAAACCGGTCAGGGACTTGATGTGCGTGTGCTGGGGCCGCAGGCGTCTGCACTGGGAGTAACAGGAGAAGGCCAGAGAGCGCAGGTGCTGCAGGTATAAATGGCTTTCGCCACTCGCGGGCTGGAGGAGGTACTGGCATGGCACCACCTGCAGGAAGAGGGCCGTGCTCTCAGCTCTGGCAGCTTTTTTCTCAACATTTGAAAACAGATTATCAGTACCTTCTACTACACGCTTTGTCAAAATTGGCTTATTAGTTTGACTACTTGTTAGGTGATGAACATGAAGTGCTAAAAGGTGAAGGCAAAATAAGCCGAGCAGTCACCCTTCTCGTTTTTTGGCTAGCTTCATACCTTAGTTTTAATTTCTGAAAACAAGAATTTCTTAATTTTTTTTTTTGATAAGATTGAAATGAAAGCTAATCAGATAAAGACTACGCCTACTACTAGATAATTTAGACATTTTTGCTAGCAAAACTATTCTTCTAAATTAAGCACCGATGGTGTAACTCGCTGTGGAGCCTTGCTGGGACGAGCCGAAAGTCGCAACGTCCTCAGTATATCCATTCTTCGACGAAGGTACAAGCGTGCAAGTTGTTTTGCCACCCCTGATTACCTGTAGAACAAGTGCAGGTCTAATGGTCTCGGGCAAGGTATGCAGCATTTCCGTGTAGCAGCGAAGAAGCCCCAGCAGCCACACGCTCTCTGCCTCGACTTCGTCACCTTCCTCTTCCTCGCCTCCTTCGCTCCGCGTGCCAGTCGGACTCAGGAACGCGTCCACGACGTAAACAACGATGGCCGGTGGGTTGGTGCGGCTGTCCGTCGAGTCGGGGCCAGTCGGGATACCGATTCTGTACTGCTCGGCGGTGCTGGGGGGGAAAAAAGGGGCGACTATCAGTTGTGCACTAGTTCAAGGGTGTAATGGTTGTATTTGGAACAGTGTCCCAGCACATCCAGCAGATGGCGCTGTGGTGATAAAAGACAAGTGATGGTATTCCATCCATCTTGCCCATTTGATAACTTTGGATCAGAGGTTACATGCTCAAAAGCGAAACTGAGAAATGTAAGCTTTCGTAAATGCGCCTGAGGAGTGCAGAAAAAAATAGATCTAGATTCATAATCAGTCCGAAATGAGTCTGCTGATGAACAAATGGAAAGACATCCACCCATCCATCCACCCGTCCATCCGTGATCTGAACTGCTTTATCCAAACGGACAAACAGACAAACACAAATACGGTGACAGGATGTGAGCGCGTTGTTTTTGCTCTTACACGTCGGGGTTCTCTGCTGGTGTGTTGGATGCTGGTGTGTTCAAGGGTCCTTTGGACTCGCTGGAGCCTCCGGGCGTCGTCTCCCCCGTCTGGCCTGAGGGTGCTGCAGATGGAGTGGAGGCGTTTCCTGAACCGGCAGCCCCAGGAGCTGCCTCTGCGTCCGACGTCCATGCTTGAGGTTGTCCAGAGGGGGCAGGTTGCGCTGACGAGTTGGGTGGTTGGATTTTGGATGGCAGCAAAAGCGTGCTGTCCAAAGGCAGGACTGACAGCTGGGGTCCTGCAGAGTGAGGACAGAATGTGTACATAAGATACATGCACAAGAAGTCGGTTTCTGTAAAAGATGCTTTGATTGGACTGTGTGTGCGTTTGGGAGATTACGCTGGAGGTTCTTACCGAGCTGCAGCTTACAGGCATAGGCGTAAAGTTTCAGTTTGCTGAGGTTGTCTGTGTGGTGCTCTCCAGCCCAGGGACCAGTCAACCACTGGTCCACATCGAGCTCCTCCACCCTTTCGGAGTCCACGTCCTCCCCCACGCGGATGATGCCGTCCCGGGACACCTTGGCCAGAGGACGGTGCTTCCCAAGCCGACACGTCTGAGAATGACGTCACTTCGGTGAGGGCGCTTTCTTTGAGGCACTCGGGAATCAATTTTGACACAATCTCCTACCTCGTAAACTGCGCTGAGCTCCTGGAAGAAGGCTCGGGCGGCAGCCAACAGGGGAGGACTATTGGGACAAAGTACCACGTACGCTACATCGCGTTGACCCCCGTAAGGCTCCAGCAAGAGCTTCTCCCAGAAGGGCAAGGCAAGAGGGGACAGTGCCAGGAAGTCCCGTTCTCGGTCGTAGCCAAGCAGGACTGTGGGAATGGGCAAGGGCTCCGGGGACTCCTCAGAACCTGAAGACACAATTCCGCCATGAGCCTTAAGTCGAATCAGATAGCAAACTAAAAAACAAAAAAATATATATATCTATATATCTATCTATCTATCTATCTATCTATCTATCTATCTATCTATCTATCTATCTATCTATCTATCTATCTATCTATCTATCTATCTATATATATATATATATATATATATATATATATATTTGTTGTTCTTACCATACGAGCCTCTTCCCGCCATCTTATGGAACTGCTGCCAGGTGAGCGGACCCTGAACGTGTTGGATGTTATCCCAAGTGCGTCCGGTTCTTTTCTTCTGGATGGCATCTTGCAGGAAGGGCTGCAGGGACAGCAGCAAGCGCACCATGTCCTGGGACGACAACATGCTCATGTCCACCACTGCGGGGATGAGCAGAGACACGGAAACAAGCGCGCACGCGCACACAGAACAGATACACACACGTTAACAAATGAACAAACATAAAACACACATGAGCAGACGTTGGGTCCGAGGCTGTTCGACCGCAAACATCCCCGTCCCGTTTTTAGCGGCCAAATTTGCGTCCTACCATTGGTGTGAGGCCAGGGATGCAGAGCGGTACTTCGGACAACAGCTGGATCGACTTTCCCTCCCGTGGAGTTGTCCACGTACTGCAGACCCTGCTCCAGGGCGTTGTAACACTCCACGCAGGCATCGCTCCCGTCCGCCCACTGCTTTTCCGACATCCAACTCTGGAGCAGCGCTCCCTTGCGGGAATAGCTGGAATACGCGTGGGGAAGGTGCAGCGAGGCGAGGGAGGAAATGGGCTGCGAGCACTGCTCCTGAAGTAGGACCATGAGCGACGGCGAGGCGGGCGCCGCATCCTGAGGACGCTTCGCTCGGGGGTCGCCCATCGTCGGCTCCCGCCGGCCGAGGGCCAGCCTCCTCTCGGCGGCGCGGCCAACCTCTGAGGAGCGGCCGTAAATATCCAACTCGTCTTCCAGGAAGAGGCCCGTGCCGTGGGCCAGCTGCCTGTTCACAATGGCGCTGAAGCCACACATGCAGCGGTACTGATCCTCGCAGGTCGAATCGGGGATGTACACCCCTACGTCCGCCCCCTTGACGTTCAGGTTGCAGGCGCAGATGCAGCAGCTGTCAAAGTTGCGGTCCTTGAAGACGTTAAGGACGGAGTCCGACAGAAGCAGGATGGCGTAGAGGCTGTGGCTCTCGGGGAGGCAAGGTCGAGGTCGAGCCAGGGGCTCCACGGAGCTTAGGGGCAGGCTGGTGGAAGGCGTCGAAGCCGGTGAGCTCAGCTCAGTCCCGTCCTGCTTCACGGAACCTTGGCCGGAGCTGGCGGGGTTCATACCCCGTGGCGTGCGAGGGGTGCGCGGAGTGGGCACGGAGAAACGAGGCGTGGCCGGGGAAGGCAGGATGCCCACCGTGGTGCTCACTGAAGCCGTGGTGCCGCTCATCTGGTTGTAGTCCTGGTCCGTTAGAGCGCTGACACTTGGGATATTTCTGAAAGACAACAAAATATGCGCATGCACCATTTCCGGGGTCAGAGGTTAAGTATTATTCAAGCGCTTCTAATGCCGGGTAAATGCATCAAGCTAAAGCATGGCGCTGCTAACATTGTCACTGCATTTTACTCACGTGTATCCATCCCTGACGAAATTGCTGCTGTGGGCGTGCATGGCGGCTGGGATGTGCTCCATTTTGGGCAGGAGAGCCCAGGACGGGCGGTAGTAGCACTGCTCAGGAATCTTGAGCGGCGCTAAACTCTGACTCGGGAGGCAGGAAAGTGGCGCGAACATGGAGCAGACCACCTGCGTCTGGACAGAGGGGGACATAAAGACTGAGCGGTTTTGGAAGTGTTGTCGACATTCCTGCACGGGTGAGCAGAGTAGTAAGATTTGCATGCGTTTAGCTCTCGTTAGCATTTCTCAGCTATTGCTCGGCGCCCGCAGTAAATAGAATCCAGCTATGCTTAAGGTATATAAAGCGGTCACTCCAAAATCCCACTGGAGTTCTAGGCAGACCCGCCTGGATGCGCAGCCAATCACATCGCGCAGCTGGGCATATAGCCTGCTTTGAATTCAAGTCGGATTCATAGTAATGCTTCATTTAGACGTCCCAGCTCCTCTCAGACTAATATCTGTACCTCTATGTAGAGGATAAAGAATACGTTCCGCAAAGACAAAGTAGTAAATGTGTGAACGGCAAACTGTGAATCGCGTTCCCATGTCCTTACTTTGAAGTCTTCTTGCCAGGGGCTAGCCATGCCTTCCTCAAGCTCCATCCTGAATTCAGGCAGCTGGTTGGAGGTGACTGGCAGAAGGTGGTCAGGCACTCCGGCGGGTGCGGGGGGCTCCTGGCTGGGCGTGTCCCGGTACGTCATGATGGGAGAGAAGGCCGGATGCTGCTCCAGGGAGGGTGGCGTGGGGAACATACGCTGAAGGTCTGCTACTGCTGAGATGGACAAAAAGTGGATTTACGAGGGCATGTACGCTTTGGGTGCGTTATGTGCGACCGCGTATGGACGGGAACTCACTTGATGGATACGGAACTGCCGCTCTGCCTTCTTTACTCAGAGGACGATCCTCTGCGGATACTGCGACTTTGGTTGAGTGCTGGTTGGGGTAAACCGTCTACAAATTAGTACACATCAGATTAGAGGATTGGGCCGATATAGTTTTTTATTTTTCCACACTCCGTAATACGCTTCACTAATTCATTAGAGCAGAAGGCACGATGGGATTGTAAATTGTGATTGGTTGGTACTTCCTCATCTTTCCCCAAACAGGAATTTGGATGCCTCACCCCAAGCTCCTCCTCATCTTCATCAAATATGTTGTCCAGATCCGAAATGTTGACCACCAGGTCTTTTTCTCGGGTCAGAGAAGGATTGGCTTTGGCGGCGGCGTCGTCTTGACTGGACTCATCTGAAGGAAAACACAAGGCCAAATGACTTAAAAAATAAAGGACACAGAAAAAAAAAAGCTGGTTGATGATGTTGAAGTCTAAGTCCCACCTGATTTGGGGGCAGAGTTGAAAATGGACATTGCGTCTTTCCCATCTGGCAGGTGGCCATTGCTGGTGATTTCTTCACTCTGATGGGCGATTTGGAAAAATGAGTCAAGCGAGTCAGCTTTTAATGGAAATTAAAGGATGACTTTGAAAGGCCGCGCAGGCTAATGGCAGTGAAGCCGCTTTTAATAGAAGCGCCCCGTGTTTCCCTACCTTGGCTCTCTTGCCGGATTCCCGCCCTTGACTCTTTAATCTCTTGGAAGTGGAGAACGTGTACTCGATGTCGCCTTCCTTGAAGTCGTAGGGGTCTTCCCCTGGCTCGCGCAGCACCTCCGCAACCGGTTGCTGGAGCAGGCCCAGTGCCTGGACGTGCTCCCGCAATCTCTCGTCTGAGATTTTAAATCTCTTGTGCGCCTGTGTGTAAAGTCTGTGAGAGACATTTGCAAGGCTATTACAAAAGATATGATTTCATTATTTTATTTGACCTTAAAATAGTATTTGAACATTACACTGGCTTCGAATTAGAAATGGTATCTCGGTCAGTGCCATGAAGATCTCCGAGTCCTCACAGGAACAGCCTCTGTGCATAACATGATCACAGAGGTCTCCGGGTCTAGCATGAGGAGTGGCATAAATCTGCACGGGGGTGTCCAAGCCCAAAGTTTTGGTCTCTATGCAGCGGAGATTTGGCACAGTTTGCGCCGTTGTGGGTGTGAACAGAGCCAACTTGACTCTCGCCAATTTAAGCGGCTCCTCTCATTCACTGTGAAATAGCCGCACGAGAGGCGCAAAGTCCTTGATGTGGTGGAAGCAAAAACTGATTCACTGTAGTTCAGGTGGGAGGCTGAAGCGCACAAAGTATGTTTATAAGGAACCACAGGTGGATGACGTGGAGGCAGTGTTTGATTCTAATTGTGCATGTCTGTGTGATCCCCCCCCCTACCCCCCACACCCCCAATAGCTGAGTCATGGCCAGAAGTGGGCGATTTTTACATATAACAAAGACTTGTCTTAATAATGCATTTGTTGAGTTCTACCTGCGCCAATAGTTCGACATGATTCCAGAAAGATGTAAAGTTTAGTCTACTTTCGGCGACCAAATTGTCAGGCGCGTCAAGGCATATCGAAGGAAACGCGCTCGGTCAGCCCGAACGGCAATCATGGAGAATTTCCGAACAGGCAAAACGAGGCTTGCACCAGCAAGAAAATCAAGATATGACACTTTGTACGCTTGAGCCCAACTGCGCCGTCAACGAATCTTGAGCCCAGAGTGGATGACCTCACAGTGTTTTCAACCAAAGTCAGTCGAGTGTAAACCTACACTGTCAGCGACTTCAAATGACGACAAAACACATTTAATGCTAATCTACTTGGAGTTGATATATTTTAAAGTTGTGCTTGCTAAATATACCAGACCAAAACTACTTTTAATCCAAGCGCACCGCCTGCAAGGCACTCACCTCCATTTGGGAATTCCTGCTCTCGTGAAGCGGTTCCAAACATTTCTTTATCACTTCTTATAAATTGATAGCTATTCTTGCGCCTACTCCAAATGTGTCTCAGTTGACACATGTCAACAAAAAATGGACGCAAAAGTTGACAAATCCATTTCTGTTGTGACCTCCTGTTGTCTGTCTCAGTATCTGGTTATCTATCGCCTCCTGCTATCGCACACCAAGAGCACGATATCGCTCCTACCTCTTTAGCGAGGCTCCCTCAGGGACTGCCTCCGTTTTCGCCTCTTCTACTTTATCAGCCGAGACCTCTGGAGGTCTGAAATCCATCTTATCAGTCCTGGGAGTCCGGAAGCCTCTCCACCAGCCGGCCCCGTTCTCCCTCTGCTTCAGCAAGGCCGTGTACACTGCCGTCTCACTGGTCATCACGCCCATGCCCGCCGCAGCCTCCTGACATACGTGTATGTCCAGCGGCCCTTCCAGTACCTCTGGGTCCTGCACCCGGGGGTGCGGGCTAAGCGTGGGAGGGAGCGGAGACATTGGCGACAAGAGAAGTGACTCCGGAGGTTTCCTTCCGTTGGAGAGCTGTTTGGGATACTTGCAGCTTGCCAGAGTGGCCAGAGGCTCCATCGGTGGCTCGAGTGCTACCAGACCGCTGAGCTGGGGCCCCCCAGGTGAGTCCTGCTCCAGAGGGGTCTCCTGGGTGGCGCATACACGGTGGTGAAAGGGGATCATGGCCGGTCTCTTGGATTGTTTGTCAGCCTTTTCCGTCTTGTCGCTGGTCTTGTGTTTGGGTATGGAAGACGCGTATAATGATGAGCCAGAGGACGGATTGGCACCATTCTGAGGGTTGGAGACGCTCGTGGCGGTTGTCAACTTCTGCTGCTTCAGCCTGAAATAGAAACGAGACAATGGCATGATGTTTTTTTAGGAAAACTAAGTTCTCGCAACGCCGTCGATGAACAGCTTGAGAGCGGCTCGCCAGTACCTCGAGCAGCTGCACGGCGCTCGTGCCCCGACGTCATTGAAATCCCACGTGGTGACTCCATTTGGCACTTCCTTCTTTGGCGTCACGTCGGACGGCTGCTTTAGTCTGCCAAGAACAAACAAATTGACCCATTCGGGTCCGTCCTCCGCAGTGTGCTGATGTCACTTACATGTGTTGAGACTGGCTGAGGTAGCATTCCCTCCAGGCCTGATGGACCACCTGACAAGTCAGCTTTTTCCCAGAATGCTTTGGGCTCAGGCTGGCGACCCCGAGACCGCTGTCTGGGGTTGGGACACTCGAGGCCGAGGTCACGAATCCACTGTCCGCTGGAAAGATAAGAAGCATATCGTCACTTTATCATAAAGTGTCTTACTAAAGTCCCGAAAGTGGCATAAGTACTCATCCTACAGAAAATTGGAAGTACTGATATACAAAACTAGAAAACTTTTTTTTTTAACTGTCGGTTGTGCACACCATTTCCTCTTTTATTATCTTAATGCTCATACTGAAAAAAAAAAAAAAATCAGATGTCGCAAGTTGTTTACAAGCTAGCTTTGCCTTGATTTTTATGGTCGCCCAACAGTTTGCTCCCTTTGCTAATATAAACTGAACAAATATACCTTCCTTTCATGTGGGTTTTTTTTTTTTGTCTTCCAGATTTCAGAGAATGTTTGAACGCTCGAAGCTCGTGGTTTGGAGGCTGGCACCAACCACAGCGCATTCAGCCAACAACATCAAAGGATTCTCTTAAAATAAGGCCATGCTTCTTCCAATCTTGTTGCCGTTGACGTTAATGCTCCCTGGGTCATGTACCTTCATGCCAATTTTGCTCCCTGGGTTTTTTTTTGTTTTTTTTTCCGCCCTAGAAACCGAAGATCTCAACCAAAGCGCAATCTCGATCGCGCGGGTGACGCGCCCGTTTTGATCAAGACGTCGGAAGGAAGGATATGCGCTCTCTTGGGAACACAACACAGCTGGCGGCGTACATGGAGGAATGGCATTTGTGTGGTGTCATTTACCCGAGCAGGGCTGTTCCGGCGATGTTGGCGGTGTGAGCGGCACGCTGCAGTGATTCTGCTCTCTGGCGAGGCCCTGAGCTGCAGGTGCAGGTGGAGGTGGCTCCAGCGGCAGCTGGCCCTGGGCAATCAGCACAAAAGCAGCTGGGTAGGTCATCCTTACGCCACCTAAAGAGAGCGAAAAAGGACATAATGAGGCTGCGGCTTCACATCTTTTGCCTCTCGCCGAGGCATATGGGCCTTGTTCACTCCCGGTTTTAGTACCTACTCAAAATCAATGAATGTCGACAACATCTTGACCAGCACTTTTATGATTTCACCAGCTCACATTTCTCCCGCTTTTAACAAATAGCTTTTGATCCCGTTCGGATTTTTAACGCAGGTCGTTTCTGTTCCGGTAAAAATTGACGAAAGCATGTTAAATGGGAATTTCTCCATTGCGAGACTAATAAAGGTTTTCTTATCTTATCTGAATTGTTTACAACTTCAACCAATGTAAAGGTGTCTATTTTTGATGACTATTATTGTCATTATGAATACTCCAGAATGCAGTAGACCCACTTAAATATTAAACTGCAGTTTGCGTATCTGCTACTAAGCATTTGACTGAAGGTGTATCAACTATAATACGCACAATGGAAAAAAAATACAAAATGGCCATCTTGGGTTGGCTCTGTTTACTGCCCTTTTGACTTTGTATTTCCATGAGTGTCAGAAAAAAACAATTGTATTAATTATTGCTCAAATGGAAAGACTTCACATTTAGAAATGGCTGGAATGCATTTTTTTTTTTTGACTGTCATGATGCCAACCCTGAGAGATCATATAGATGAGACAAAACTCCCGGGAGCTTGGACTTCATCGTCCCAATTTGAACTTCCTGTCATCTCATTCATCCTCTTTTCCTTCCACATCATTTGTTCTTTTTTTCCCCAGCAGGCTAAAAGGCTGTGAAGGTGCTTCTCAAGAGCATCGCCAAATAAAAGGAAAGTGAGAGAGAAGGAAGAGAAGCGGCGGCAAATTTATGGGATGCTGCTCGCCGGTGTTTGCTTAGGCAGAACAAAGGCAACGTGGTCCAAAACGACTTCAGGGGGATTCCAGTAAATATGTGCGGGGGTGAATTTTGAAGCGACATGAGAGGTGTTGCGACATACCTACGACCACCTCCACTGCCACGTGAGCGTTGCGATCATCGGCCGGCTCGTGGTTTTCCTCGCTGCTTCCCGCCTTCCGTCGCAGTACCATAGGGTAGAAGTAGCTCCACTCCTCCATCAGCTTACGTGCTGCCGGGTCGCTCATTTTGTATGCCTGACCCGTCAGAGTACCGCTCAGACCGTATGGGCTTAGGATCACTGCAAAACACGGCAGATGACGTATTTGGAGTTTGACCAATGAAGTGACAGTCAATTGTGTTGCATGCTCGTCATTGATGAAATCATTTGTCTGTCTTGGCAGACGTTGGCTGCAATGACTTAAAATCTGACAATTCATGGTGATTTGATACAATCTAATCCAAGATGAATACATAAAAGACACATTAACAGGTTTAGGTCAGCCAAATTTAATACCAGAAAGACGTTTATAAGGCCAATTCGATCTGATCTGAAATTTCACCCCTAACTCATGGTGACATTAGTGTACAATATATGTTCTCCCACGTAGTTATCATGTGCGTTACCTTGTATTGGCGTGACGGAGGTGTGTGCGAGGTGAATGTGCTGTTCTGTGATGTGGTACGCAGGCTGGTGCTGGGCGATCTCCACACTGGTGCACACGTTGCTCTCCCCGTGCAGGAAGAAGGAGAAGGAACACGAGAGGTGCTCACTGGAGGAGATAGAAGAGCACATAGGTTTACATCCTTGAAAGCCAAGTGATGTTAAGTCATAAAATTCCCTCATTTGCCACGAGCAGACAGTATAGGAGGTGTGTCGAAAACTTTCCAGGACTGGTGGTGCTATTTTGCTGATGCTGCATATTTGTTCCCCGAAACAATTTATTACAACTACGCAACTTTCATAATGAGCATGTTTGAGATTCTCAAGTGAAGGGCACAGCCTTGGTCACGTGACGTGAGCCCACGTTCAAATCGTGCTAGTACTTTTCGATCAACCAGCCTTTTTCGTCGTTTTTGCCATGGAAATTCTCCCTTTAAATCAGGAGATTTTGGACCGAAAATCTACTTTTCGATCAACCAGCATTCTGCCATGGGCCCGCTACCGCATACGCGCGCACGAACACACGCACGCCAAAATAAACAACAGCCATCACGAGACCTGACGCGGAGGCATGGAACGCACTTTTACAACGTGTTAATGATCGTAACTCGCGTATACGGTTTTAAAATGCCTCTCTCGGCCCCCCGGAATTGAATTGTACATGAAACAAACTCTAATTGAGAATAATAACAACAATAAAAGCTATCGCGCAACAGCGCTGATCGCTAGCTGCAATTGCAGACTGCTAACAACTTCCGGTGATGAAGGTCACGTGCCACCGTAGGTTAAAGGTGACCTGCTTATTAAATTTGATTAAATTTTTTAAATACCTTTTTTGAAAATGAGAGTGAAAGGAAGCTAAGGGTGTAGTGTGCGCGAACACAAAAATATATAATATTAATAACACGCACAGAGACACAAATGTTTTGGGTTGTTCACCCCACCCCCTCTACACCCCTCGCGATCGACTTCGGACCAGTCCACGAAGTCCCGGTTGATCGTGATCGACATATCAGGCACCCCTGCTTTAAGTAATGTTATCATTTAACAGTCTGGAAAAAAATGTGTTTCTTAATTCTGAAAAAAAAAATATGGCTGACTAACAGAGAAATAGTTCACCGGCTCTCTCCCTGTTAAATGAATCAAGCCCTAAACAATGCCAATATATACCATGACTCTGTTCTATTCTACAACGTGAGCATTTTACCTCTTCAAACAGAAATTGCAACAGCGCGCAAAATAGCTTGTGGGCCGTCCAGTTTACCCACACGCATCCATCATTGTGCTCGTACGGCCATCTTATTGCAGGTATGAATCCTCATTTGCTTAACGACCGATTATTCCACACTGCATGTTTATCTCTTTATCACACGGCCTTAGATCGTCCATCATGTATACTTATTTATTTTAAAAAAATCACAGACGGGGAATAATTTAGGTCTTACCGCCATCTACATAGCAGTGGGCGACCTGTGCGCCATTAACCGCCACCGAGGCTTCTGTGATGTATATTTTTAATCTATAAAGCTCCTTATAACCTTGGTTATATACATCAAAATGACAATAAAGTCAGCAGGTAGGGTGATCTCCTTGTGATTACCCTGCTACCCATGCAATATCTCCTTTGCCCCAAGGCACTGGACCCCCACTGGAGCAGTAATGGGTCATCAAATTCAATAAAAAAAAAGCCAGTTCTGCTCTTAATGGGCCGAGCTGAAAGATGAGTTGTTAAATACTGTCCTAAAATGGCCTCCAGATGGCACTGAGTGCGCTCAGAGGGAAGGGAGGCCCAGATTGGATATGAATTTCTGGGGCAGAGAAACAAAAGCAGACAGCAATGTTTCCCAGCCTCTCATGAATTACTAATTCATCTAACATGATGTGCAACATATCTTTTTTTTCTTTTCTTTAAAGAGTAAGGATACTTCTAAGTGACCGCCAACATTTGAACAGTAGTGCATACTGTGTATGAAACAGTTGCGTTGGTGAATAAAATCAAAATGATGATTTTGTACCGTTTTCAGCATACATTCCAAGTGACATGTCATTCTATTCGAGAACACCCGTTAGCGAAGTACAGACATAAAAACAGCTCCCGCGATTAAACGAATACTCTTGACAACGTCCGTCAAGCTTGATTGTCTTCTTGATACGGATCTTGCATGATGCCGTCATCGCTGGGTGTAAAAATAAATCGCTGCGGCCAAAATGTAATGTGCGATCATGATGACTCCCTCACACTGTTGGCACAGCAATAACAAAGGCGCAATTAAACACAACACGAGCGACATCACCGGTGTCAAACTTGTTTTCATTGCGGTACACCATTGGAACAGTGAATCCGCTTACTGTAAATGCATAATCGCTAGGTTAACTATTTAGCT
>CAAKHF010018169.1:27576-44629 GCA_901007745.1 Hippocampus kuda | reverse complement strand
TGTGAGCTCAAAACGCCTTACTGTACATGGTCGTTTTTTTGTTGGCTAAAAACGGCTGACTATACATGGTCATTTTTTGGGGGCTCAAAACGCCTTCCTGTACATGGTCGTTTTTTTCGGCTAGAAACGCCTTACTATACATGGTCGTTTTTTTCGGGCTCAAAACACCTTACTATACTATGCCGTTTTTCCCGGTTCAAAACGCCTTACTATACTATGCCGTTTTTTTCGGGCTAAAAACGCCTTACTCTACTGTGCCGTTTTTTATCGGGCTAAAAACGCCTTACTATACTATGCCGTTTTTTTCGGGCTAAAAATGCCTTACTATACTATGCCGTTTTTTTCGGGCTAAAAACGCCTTACTATACTATGTCGTTTTTTTCGGGCTAAAAACCCCTTACTATACTATGCCCGTTTTTTTCGGGCTAAAAACGCCTTACTATACATGTCGTTTTTTTCGGGCTAAAAACGCCTTACTATACTATGCCGTTTTTTTCGGGCTAAAAACGCCTTACTATACTATGCCGTTTTTTTCGGGCTAAAAACGCCTTACTATACTATGCCGTTTTTTTCGGGCTCAAAACGCCTTACATATACATGGTTTTTTTTTCGTCCCGAAACGCCTAACTCTACATGGTCGTTTTTTTGGCCAAAAACGCCTTACTATACATGGTCGTTTTTTAGGGCTAAAAATTTCGGCTAAAAACGCCTTACTATATACATGGTCGTTTTTTCGGCCCAAAACGCCTTACGATACGATGCCGTTTTTTCCGGCTCAAAACGCCTTCCTGTACATGGTCGTTTTTTTCGGCTAAAAACGCCTTACTATACATGGTCGTTTTTTTCGGGCTCAAAACGCCTTACTATACTATGCCGTTTTTTCCGGTTCAAAACGCCTTACTATACATGGTCGTTTTTTTCGGCTCAAAACGCCTTACTATACATGGTCGTTTTTTTCGGGCTCAAAACGCCTTACTATATATGGTCGTTTTTTTCGGCTAAAAACGCCTTACTATACTATGTCGTTTTTTTTTTTCGGTTAAAAACGCCTTACTATACATGGTCGTTTTTTTTGGGCTCAAAACGCCTTACTATACATGGTCGTTTTTTTCGGCTAAAAACGCCTTACTATACTATGCCGTTTTTTCCGGTTCAAAACGCCTTACTATACATGGTCGTTTTTTTCGGCTAAAAACGCCTTACTATACATGGTCGTTTTTTTCGGGCTCAAAACACCTTACTATACATGGCCGTTTTTCCCGGTTCAAAACGCCTTACTATACATGGTCGTTTTTTTCGGCCTCAAAATGCCTTACTATACATGGTCGTTTTTTTCGGGCTAAAAACGCCTTACTATACTGTGCCGTTTTTTCCGGCTCAAAACGCCTTACTATACTATGCCGTTTTTTCCGGTTCAAAACGCCTTACTATACATGGTCATTTTTTTCGGGCTCAAAACGCCTTACATATACATGGTTTTTTTTTCGTCCCAAAACGCCTAACTCTACATGGTCGTTTTTTTGGCCAAAAACGCCTTACTATACATGGTCGTTTTTTAGGGCTAAAAATTTCGGCTAAAAACTTCTTACTATACATGGTCGTTTTTTCGGCCCAAAACGCCTAACTCTCCATGGTCGTTTTTTTGGCCAAAAACGCCTTACTAAACATGGTCTTTTTTTAGGGCTAAAAATTTCGGCTCAAAACGCCTTACTATACAAGGTCGTTTTTTTCGGCCAAAAATGCCTTTCTCTAAATGGTCATTTTTTTCAGCCAAAAACGCCTTACTATACATGGTCGTTTTTTTGGCTCAAAACGCCTTACTATATATACATGGTCGTTTTTTTTCCTGCCAAAAGCGCCTTACTATACATGCTTGTTTTTAGGGCTAAAAATTTCGGCTAAAAACGCCTTACTCTACTGGTCGTTTTTTTGGGGGAAAAACGCCAAACTCTACATGGTCGTTTTTTTGGTCAAAAACGCCTTACTATACATGGTCGTCTTTTAATTAAACGGGTGAAGAAATTATGTTGTCATTCTTGAGTGCATTGACAAAAGCAAGTCACGACATGTTATTTGAAAGCCTGTTGAGAAAAAAAAAGTCTCCTTCAAAACTAAAGGTGATGGTCCCTCATGATTCAAACACAGCAGGGAGCATTGCCAGAGGTTGTTATGTTTTCTGGTGTCAATCACCCGCCGCCGTGTCTCTTTTACATCCCGCAGTATTCAGAACGCAGCTCTCACGGTCTTGGAGTATTACTACCGAGATTTCCCGCTCCACAACCCGGCGCTCCTCTCGGCCTCCAAGCACCGTGCCGCCAAGCACCTGGCTGGATTAAAAGTCTACAATGTCGACGGTAGGCACAGCTCATCCATAATAAAGAATTCGTGCATTTGATTTGCTTTGGTTGGCTCTCCCGGGTTACATCACGCAGCAGACACTCTCAGGTCGGATCACCGCCGAGTTTTTTTCCAAGGCTGCGACTGTCACAACAATAGCATTGCTAACTGGACCTCAAAAGTGAGGCCGAAGTCCTAATCGCTTGTCCACCATCAACGCTTGTCCACCATCAACTGCAACCTTTTCAACGCAATTACAGTTTTTAGTTGCGCTCTCCTTGTCCTCTTCTCCTCTGATTCGCTCTGAGAAGCAGACTGAGGAGGTTGGTGCAGGGGCGTTAGTACCGCACTGCAAATCTCATTCCTCCCTTGCCTTGCAAAGGCACTTGAAAAAGCACAGCATAGTTCACTCAGCAAAGCTTTGTGACTGACGTAGTGGTTACACTGACATGATCACTTCCTGTGATGTCACAATTTAATATTTGTATTTGGACCCGAACGATCAACCGGCCGACATTAGCTCTTTGTAATTCACATGAACACATCGCAACGAAATAAAGATCATGAAATTCAAACATAGCCACCACCACCCAAAAGAATGTGCAAAAAAAGCAAAAAAATCTGCAAATTTTCGCTGATTTTTCTCTCTGTTGTAAAGTCAAACCAATACTGCCTGTAATTCATATCTTTATTGTTGTAAACATTAAGGCAACAAAAAGAAGTTATTTATTCATCGTATGTTTTTGTCATTTCTCTGCCACTTAATCGGTTATGTGAATTGTATTCCTCCTAAAATTGGAATCTGCATCCGCCTTAACATAAATCTGTCTCGGTCTGGCACTAATATGTATCACCTCCTGTAGTTAAGAGAGAACCGTTGGCTATCACTTTCACCGTGCTCGCATCCAATAGCGGTGTCCCTCCCCCCCACCCCCACCCCGCTTTCAACAGAAAGGCCTCCAGGGGGGTGGCAGGATTTGAAGCCTTAAATAATTCATCAGAGAAGCGCTCATTCCTCACATACTCCCACTTCAGCTTCTCTCTCTTCCCCTTTTTTTCCTTTTTTTTTTTTGAGCCTTTACCCTCTTTCTCACCTGCACCAATGTGCTTTCACACACATGCAAATCAGCTTAATGATTTAGATCTGAAACTTCAGGTTTTACCCCAGTTCTACCTCGCTCCCCAGCCCCCCAAACATGCTCATGTACTTCTCACCCTTCGAATGATGAGTTCCACAGCTCCACTGCATGAGCTCATGTCATGCAAAGCCGCCAAGTCACATGTTGGATGAAGTGCACCACCGTGACTCTTTCTTTCATCTGCGTGTCCATAAAAAGATTTGTGTGTCAAGGGAGTGCTATTTTCCTCATTAATTCATGAGAAAAAGAAAACCTCTATCTTATGTATAAAACTGTACATTTAGTGAAATGTCATCAAAGCTGCTGTAATTTAGTTAAAGTCCAATTTGAATGAAATATGTCTCTCAAGGTATATTGATGAGTATTGATGGATTATTAAAAACAATATACGATTAGATGTACCATAGTGTAAAACATTACATTTAATATTATTCAATTTACGTGGCTGGAATTTTCTTCAAATGTAAAATTGTAATAATTTATCTTGTATGTTTAATTGCAAGCTATAGTTTTGTTTTCATGATTTGGAATTTATTTTTAACCTCAATTTTAATTATGAGGAATTAATTTCTACTTCTGCCAGTATTTTTCATGATGAATTCATGTTAATGCATAAATAGCCATACAACATCAATAATATCATAAATATAATCATTATAATTTAAGCTCATTCTTTGTCTGGTTTTCAGTGACAGAAAAAAATGTTGGACCAGAAAATGTACAGTGTAGACTTGTCTTATCTTCATCTTGGACAAGGTTATCAAATCTTAAATGAATGTTTTCAAATCGCTGACGTAAGCTTTTTTGAATGAATCGGTGTGGAAGGTCGACATTTCTCCTTCCACTCCATCCTTTGTTCTCCACACGGAGCCACAGTCCATTAATCTGCAAGCGCTCACTTCCTCGGGCTCAAGGTGATATCATCAATTCAGCCCTTGTCCTCGCTCTTCTTTTTGAGCGCAGCTCCAGGGAGCGCGGCAGGGGCGCAGCCTGCTAATGGAAACCAGTCCCAGGCCATGATCGCAGCCGCCGCCAAACGCAAAGACAGCGCCCATAATGAGCTGTACTACGAGGAGGCCGACTACGAGAGACGAGTACGCAAACGGAAAGCCAGGTAAGCCAAAGACGGCATTGTCATGAAATGCAGTGAACTTGCTTTTTAGAAATTCGTCTCCCACCCACCATCGGCGAAAAATAAAGGGAGACCATAGAAAAAAATAGTTTGCAGTTTTACCCCTCCCATTGGGCCAGTGGCCCATTCCCACTTTCAGCAATGGATATTTGAACACAAACAGTAGAGCAACACCCATAGACAGACACTACAATACCCACAGTCATACATTCTTTATCCTCCGCAAAAAAATGACAAATATGTCTGCATTTTACTGAATCACGAATGTGGTGACTACTACTGCACTCACCCTACTGGCAAAGGCGAGCACACCAGAAGGAGCAACACAATGAATTGAAGAATTCAGTCATGATGCACACATTATTTTGTTCTTTGCATTTATTATAATGACATAATTATTCTGTTTCTCATAAATAACAATGTTATAGAGTGCTATTTTCCTCAGTTCCAGAACAAATTAAACTTGTATTTCTAGAGACCACTGTAATCCCAGTATTGACTTCCTTGGTCAGGTTGGTGGTGGCGGTGGAGGAGGCTTTTACTCACGTGCGGCGCATGAAGAAGGAGGACGAGCGCGCCACGCCTTCAGACATCATGGATGTGCGGGAAGCGGCTCTGGCCATTTTCCCCTCGATGGCCCGTGCCCTGCAGAAATACCTCCGCACCACCAGGAGGCAGCAGTGTCATAGCATGGAGAGCATCCAGAAACACCTGGCCTTCTGTCTCATCAATAACATGAGTCCCAAGGTAAAGTTGGTTCTATTGGTTTGGAATCAAGCACAGTAGCTCCAATTCAATGCAATAGATAGGGCCAAGGTGGGGCACAACATTCTAGTGTCCAGGCCGCCCATCAATCAGTGACAGACGGATGCGACGTCATCTCCATTGTGAGAGCATCCCCCTCACGCTGCCCGCTCTATAACCACTACAACCTGCTCAAAACCCCCAAAAATGTCCCGTAATAGTCACATATTGACGCCATAGTTTCAATACATGACATAAAGTGTATGTTTTGTTTGGTTTCATATTACCAGGCCTTTCTGGAGACGTACCTATCCCCTGGCCCCACCCTGCAGTACGGCCCTGAGCGCTGGATGGCCGACCAGTGGACACTGGTGAGCGAGGCATCGGTAACGAGCGGCGTCAAGGACGGCAGCGACTTTGTGCTCAGGTGCCTCGACTTCAATGTCGCCGTCACCATCAAGAGCATCCCGTACATCCGAGTGAGTGAGGAGTACGTCGACCCAAAAACGCACAAATTTGTGCTTCTGCTCCAGTCGGAAACTTCAGTGTAACGGCCATTTGTTCCTCTGGACCTACAGGACTCTTACAATTACTGCATTTACCTTCTCAAGAAGGCTTTTTGTTTTTTTCCACTTTTGGTGACATAATCTGACAGGAAGATCCATGGATTTTCTATCTTGACATCCTGTATGCACTACTAAAAGACTTTTTGCATGTGGACGAATGGGTGACTTTTTAGGATGCAAAAATGTGTTTTTATGGGAGACATTTGCCAAACGCGTAGCTGGAAAAATAACAAAAAGAAGACTGCTAGTTTTGAATGATGTAGCTGTTGGTAAACAGTCTGTACAGTATTTATATGTGAATGTGCATTATTCCCTGCATACTTTTTATATTAAAGCTGTGGACTACTTGGATTTTTTTTTTTTTTGTGCAGTAAAACGATTGTGAATTTGTATATGACATCATCAAACATTGGAATCACCACAGTCGATGTTTCATATCTGAGTGTGTACTATGCCGTTTTTTTTTCCAATGACATTTTTTATATCTAAAAGTATTACAGCACTTCTCAGCAGCATGAGACTGAACATATTATATATGAATAGTCAGCGATTACAGGGAACATTTCTAAACAAAAGTAACGTTTTTTGTTGTTTTTATTTTATTTGTATTTTTTTTACGGTAAGCGTTAGTGCTTTAATTCAGTCGTGCAATGTTTGGATCACGAGTCGTCAGCATGGGTGTCTCACTGCTGCCACCTATTGACCATTTTTACAACCTGCACATGTCAAACTACATTCACTTGTGAGGGGAAAATGTGCATTTTAAAATTTGAAATTGGCAACTCACTGTTACGTACTGTTGTCACCGATGAAGTTTAGTGTTTTATAATGTTGATGACTGTACATACTTTGTCTTGACCTAAACATTTCTTCTCAAATTGTGTATGTGTGTACTGTATGTGTGTGTTATGCATTTGTTATGAAGCCTCTTTTGTACAACTGAACACAAAGTCACACGAGCTGTGTCCGAGTTACATTTGTTTAAAAAAAAAGACAAATAAAAAATATTTGTACTGATATTTTCCAGCATTGCATTTGTGAATCGCGATTTTCCGTTTATAAGACATTGATTTGTAGAAATTGCTGTTCTTCAACAATAATATGCACGTCCATTTTGAAATTAAACGTTTAAAAAAATACTTTTTAAAAGGCCAACTGTGTATATTAAAAATATTTTTTTGATAGCTACTTATGTAATATTAAAATTTATTGAGAAGGGTGAATTTTGAGTGTAATAGGTCTTATTTGAAAGCTGGTCAAGTGGAGAGTGTGACACAGGAGAGAAACTCAACCCTATTTTGTTTATGTGGTTGTGGCAGTCCATCAAAATCCCTGACCTGATCCAAAGTGGATCCAATCTACGTTGGAAAATGCAAATGTTGCATATTTTGAACTTCATTCATTTCAGATTTTTTACACACTCTTGGAACTTGTAATTATTTATTTGCTCACTGATTTAATGTACTTCGTTACATTGTGCAGGTGTACCTAATGAAGAGAATGTTAAAGTAAATATTGTGAATATGAAATATGAAAATATTGCGCAAAGAAAATGCAGAGAGAAGACAAAAAGACATCAAGCACCCAGGTTGGTTTATTATCAGTGAGTGCAGATAGAGGTAACACCCAGTTTGCTTGTTTTACCGTGTGTTGATTAACAGATGGATTTTATGCATGACTTTCATGATCAATGTGACGGATGTGTGAATTGCCAATCACAAAACCCCTACCAAGTCAATTTACTGTATTAAAAATACATGGATGCTCCTTAAATGCACATAACATACCGTACCTGTTCACCTGTTCTGAAATGGCATTGCTGATGTTGGGGTTATGAGAAATGACTGCTTCAAAGATGCATATCACTAATCCTCATCATCATCATCATCGTCATCATCTTCGTCGTCATCATCGTCA
Source organism: Hippocampus kuda (assembly GCA_901007745.1). Taxonomy (NCBI): domain Eukaryota; kingdom Metazoa; phylum Chordata; class Actinopteri; order Syngnathiformes; family Syngnathidae; genus Hippocampus; species Hippocampus kuda. Next base: position 36,794 of record CAAKHF010018169.1, on the reverse strand, counting down.
TCATCGTCGTCATCATCATCATCATCCTCGGTGTTGACTTTTCCAGAGAGGACGTCTTCAATCCAGTCCTCCAGCTCCTGAGCCGAGGGCAGATCTTCCTCCTCCTCCATCAGCATCCACACGCTGTCAGCCTACACACACGCACGCATGCATACACAGTATTACTTAATGATGTCACATGCTCACACACATCATGTCTTAATGGACTCACATCTGTCACATTGACGATTCCAATCTGCGGTCTGAACAGATCCACCTTGAAGGTCTTCTCCCAGTAGGGGATCAACTAGAGGCATTCAAGTTTTTGATTGAAATGATCTTCCAATTGTTGTTGGCATGGAAAATGTATGAGTGCTCACCAAGGGAAAGTCATCAGGGTCAATCCACACGATGCTAAGCTCAGGCACGTGTGTGTTGTCTCGGGCGACCTCCTTCAGGATTTCCAAGAACTCAAAACCGTCTGTGAGGAAGACCAAAGACAAAATCATTCAGTGGCCGTACTCATTTGCGGTCTGGACACAGATGGGCGGACATCTCAGTCTCCAGAAGTCTCCGATAAGATCAGATTTTTAAAAAATTTTTACAGTTGCCATGGGAGTGAAAGCTAACTTTTGTAAGAAACTGAGCCACCCATCAAAAATTGTGCAAATTCAACGCCATGTTTTCGTGCCCTGCGCAAGTCAAGAGCAAAATTCAGTCTCAGTGTGCGCGTGGGTGGAGTTTTTTTTCTATTGTCATTTTCGTAGACAGCTGTAGGTACAAATAGTCGTTTGTGCTGTTGTGGGAGTGAACAAGACCAACGTGATTCCAACAAGTTTTTACAACCTGGCTGTCATCCAACCAAAATGGTTCTGTGACCCGCCAGTAGAGTAGGACTGTTATCGGCAGTGCCAGAGCCATAAAACACAACATGATGGAATAAATGCAATTTAACCATTAAAAATGAATCCATCAATGTATCAGGCGGTGGATGCGGGAGATAAATCAGATTGATGAATTATAGCATTTCTTCCCCCCCCCCCCACTTCAATTATACACAAATAAAACATTTGGAGACTATTTTTTGACCAAGTATACCACTTCCACAAAAACCAGAATGCTCAAGGGGCACTAGGCCACAACGATGAACATCTGCATTTGTCCCCTTGTTTGTCCAAACAGGAAGTCTTTTCAGAGTAATGGCAGCAAGCCATCAAATTCTCATTGCGCAACATTGCGCAAAGCTGAATGTTTTTCAATACTATTTGTTACTGTGGGGCAGAGGTGTCAGATTTGTTGTCCTCTGAGAGAGCTGTACATAGAGCGCATTGTGAGCGCAGATGGTTGTTCGTCTATGTGTGCCCTGCGATTGTCATACAACATACGGTACTTTCTTAAACTAGCCTAAGGGTAGTTGCACTATCCTGGACGCAGGAGCGGAGCTAAGTGGTGGCCAGGGGTGGCCATCTCTGTGACTCTGTGGCAGATTCAGACCAAAAAAATTGGAATACAATGTATCGTTCCAAACAATTGGCTGATCATATTATGTATTTGGCCCTGCATTTGAATATCCGATTATAATATAACTAAGTGCCCTGCAATTGGCTGGCAACCAATTCAGGGTGTCCCCCACCTACTGCCCGAAGACAACTGGGATAGACTCCAGCATGCTCGCAACCCTCGTGAGGATAAGCGAATTAGAAAATGGATGGATGGATGTATAACTAGGTTTGAAAAGAAGTCAAGGAACACATAAAACAAAATACATGAACTAATGTAGATGCTCGGCGCTTGCCTTCGGGTCCTGAGTGTGACCCTGAGGCTGAAGGACATGATAGGTGCTTCAGACAAGGTCTTGCTTACCCGGGTCCTCCTCCTCCGCAAAAGCCACAATGTGGATGCCCTCAATGTCATCCTCCTGAAAACAAACCCAACATGTCAAGAAAAAGCAGAGGGGAATGCGGTGTTGTAAAAAGTTATTGAGCAAGATTGCTTTCCATTGAGGCTTACCCAGGTCTCAAACATATCCTCTGCACGCAGCTTTCTCAAAGTGGGCCTGAAGACACAAAAACAACACTGAGTGACGATACAACACCATGAAAAGCACATTTTGGATGGATGGATGGATGGATGGATGGATAGATAGATAGATAGATAGATAGATAGATAGATAGATAGATAGATAGATAGATAGATAGATAGATAGATAGATAGATAGATAGATAGATAGATAGATAGATAGATAGATAGATAGGACTCCACCCACATTATGGACATAACGACCAACACATTGCCGCCCGCGCTGGGGGTGGCGCGGGTTGGAGAGGCGTCACAGATCCTCATTCGGACAATTAAGCTCATCTCCCACCTCTTGCTCATTAAAAAATACTCGACACAGCATTGTTTTTTAATGTCACCCGCGTGGAGTGGCCGATCTCTAACTGTAAATGACTCCTCTTCGCCGAAATGTTCACTGCACACTCACGCATGTCTGCCCCTTCTCGACCACACCGTTGGCTCGACAAAACTTGTGTTGGTACACTTTTTGCAAAAAAAAAAAACAGTGTGCACCTGGTTTGCTGTTTCTGGTCGCGCCTTTGGCCATTTTTGCTCTGCATTGTTTTTCTTTGTGTCCTCCTCATCAAATGTGTATCTATTGTCCAGTAGTAAATTGCACACACTGTATCTCGTTGGACCCATCATACTTGTGTGTTGAAACTGTTGCCATAAAAGCAAAATCTATCAATAAAGATGTGTAGTTTTCAGCTCTTATACGTTTGACCAAGCTAAACTAATTGATAACTCCCAATCAAGCCAAAGATGTAAAATTAATGATTCGGAGTCACTTCCTGTTTGTTTACCGTCTATGCTCATTGATGAAGTCGACCAGGTCGTCCTCGGAGTGAGGTTTTCCCGGGATGGTGACGGGCTCCTCCATGAAGGGCTCATAGAAGTCCACCTCGTTCAGCTTCAGGGTCAACTCTTTGGCCACCTGAAGTGACAAATATAGTTAAAACATGTCACGCTACGTACACCACACTGGTGACGGAATACTTGCGCGCTCACTCACAGATTTGTCAAAGGTGGCAAAGAACTTGATGTAGGGTTGAAAGTGCTCGGCAGCCTCCTTGAAGGCATCGTAATCTAAAGATACGAGAGGAGAGTTATCACACCAGCCTCCTCCTCCATCACACGTGTGACATTTGCACGTCGCCCAGTCGGAAATAGATGAACTTTGAGCAGCGCTTTTTTGCTCCCACACATGGTCGGTTATGGGTCACGGATGTGACAGCAGCTGCGCCGTGCAGACGGGATAAAAATGGAGCCGCAAATCCACTGAGATGAGGCGGCAAAATTGCACTGATGAGGTAGCACAGGGTTCCTTTAATTGAAAGCAGATAGGAGACACAGAGGTACCAAGACACTATCGTGGTCAGTGACAGGCAATGGAGTTCCACCTGAGAGGGGGACATCCACGAATCAAAGAAAAATGTAGAATGGGCAAAAGTACTTTGGACGGTCAAATACACGTGTCAATGGGGGTGACCATCATGATCCGTAGCAGATTTAACAAATTCTAATCTTTTATAACCTTCAAGTACACATTTTATCTTCATTACAAAGTTTGGAGTGATATTGCAGTGTAAAAATGTTTTTCTCATATTCCTATTTGGGCGCTGGTTGTAGGACAGTGTATCCACTAGTGCACTGTTTAAAAAAAAAAAAAAAAAAAAGGGTGTGAACTCAAAATTTCAAGGCAACAAACTTGGATAAAACTTTAAGTTGGGCAATTCAACTAAATGTTTTAAATGTTCCTGCTGTGAAAATTTGCTTTTCAGAAAAAAGAAACAAGAGCTTACAGGACCAGACCCCTGTATTGAACTCCATTTCAATATTTAAGTAAAAACAACCCAGCAAATCATTCTGGGGTAAAGAACTGCTTGCTTTGTCGTGCTAAACTAACATTGTTGTCATAATATCAATAATTTATATTTTGTAGTTTTTCCACCCTTTCGGGGACAGCGGTTACTACAGTGGACATCTTATCATGTTATCAGGTTACAGGGTGCATGAAAGGGTTAAAATACTGTAATTGGCCCAAAAATACATGTTGTGTTTTTCATAGTGTATTTCATACCAACCCAAAAGGTTGGTAATTGCCCAGAGATGCCACATGATGGCAGCAAAGAGGTTTCTTCTATTAGACAAAGTTATGGCTGTTGTCCAGCTATGGGCCAAGCTTGCATGCTGTAACGTTGTTGCTTTCATTTTTCATTCAAATTTGGGGCCGATTAAGATGGAGCCCTTTGAACAACAGCGACATCTTCACCTGTTTTTTTTTTAATGTAAAAGTAGAACTTCTCATTCGTGTCCCTTACGCTCTGAGTCCTCGCCCTTGAAGTAACCGATGACACGGATGTCCTCCTCCATCCTGTCGAAGGCCCTCAGCTCCAGAGCGTTGTCTATCACTTCCACAGGCTCCTCCAATAGCTGCAGACAAACATTGCCATGGTTAGGTTTTCAAAATAGACTATCAAGCCAGAGTCAGGGTTTCAAATGAGGTTTTTCAAGTCAGGGTCACGGTTTAAAATAGGGTTTCAAGATGAGGATAGGGTCTGAAATTCTAGTTTGAAATTAGGGCTTGTGAGTGGTTGAACTCACGTCGAGCAAGAACTCCACCAGGGTGCCTGCAGAAAGCCAGCCGTCAAACTCAATCACACGATCGGCCTTGAACACGTACACGCTGCCTTCCTCCTCCAGGCCTGACGCAGCAAATGGAAATAAAATCGATCAAAAGAAAATCGAATTAAATGAAACAAAATTAGGACAAATGACTTGTTCACATACTCTCAAAGATTTACAGAACTGACATAAATATATATATTTATCGGAAATATATCCGTGCTGGAGTCTATTCCAGCTGTCTTCGGGCAACGGGTGGGGTGTACCCTGAACTGGTTGCCAGCCACTCGCAGAACACAAATACAATTAAGTAAAATTATATATAATAAAATTCTCTTTTTTCAACAAATGTAATGAAATTACCGGCAAATGATTGAAAGTGGCGCAATGTGTTCATTAAGTCCAAAAACACGAAAATATAATTATAATATTCGCCAGCATACACGGTCAGGATTTTTTTTCTCATTTTTTTCACAATATTGCTCAATATTTTTGGGCCCTCCAATACATTTTCTATGGATCGAATGTTTATCCGCATTCTGGGGAGAATTTTTTGGGTTTAATGGTTATTAGATAAAGTGGACTTCATTTCACATTTACCAACATCACACTCTGACATGGTGCGTACTCGCCTAGTTTCTTTGACACCTTGGCGTCTTTTTGGGAGTCGACCATTCCAAAGCCGATGTCTTTCTCCTCCATGACCTGGGCCACGAGCTGCACGTTTAACACAAGCAAAAAAAAAAAAAAAAAAAGGCATGAGATGAACTTTAAATGTCATTTCATGGTCTTTTAATGACTTGGTGCAGCCACTTAGTGGGAAGATGAAGGGGAGATTATTGTACCCTGGAGGGCATGGAGACATAGTTACATAATTAGCCAGATTGTTCTAAAAATAGCACACAAAGTAAGAGTGTGGCAGTTGTTCCGATGTGAATGATCCCGCTCTCATGCGGCGATTTATATTTGGCTCACAATGCATTTTGGATCACAAACGGAGGTAGAGTCGGGCTGCACTTCTGTCCCTCAATCATTTGTGACAGTTGGCTTTCCCGTATTTCATAACAAAAAAAAAAAAACGTCCAGAGTGTTTACAGAACTGTTGTCGCTTGTATTGAACCACCAAATTAAAGATATCAGTAAAAAACTCTTAGCAAATCATTTTGGAATAGACAGCTTGCTTGCTTTGTTGTGCTAACTAACACTGCTGCCATAAATGTTGATCAATTATATTTTAAGTTTTGCCAATTTAACCCTTTCATGCCCCCTGAAACCTGATCAGCTGTCCACTGTAGTAACGCTGTCCGTGAAAGGGTTAAAATGACACTTTTTTTTTTTTTTTTTAATATAGTGGTTAAGTACACTCACGAATATCAAGTGCGCATTGCTGGCATAGGATTAAAGTCAACATGAAACGAGAGGGTCTGGACTGTTCCGAGTGTAACATGAGATGCATTGTGCACATTGTTTCCAACTGTGTGTGATACAAAAGGAGATTGATTTGAATGTCTGCACTGTATCCTGTGTGGTGAATGATCTTGAATTGGAAATTTAAATTAAAAAAAAAAAAATCTAAAAAAAAATCACTTCAAATTTTCCCAGGAAGTCACAATGTCCCAGAAGTCTTTTTAGAAGGGGCTCTCTTATGTGATCCTTGCAGGCTGCCATGATGGTGAGCCCTGCTCGAAGACTTCAGAAATAAAATGCAAATAAAGTCGATTAAAAAAAGAATTACATGAAATATAATAATTATTAAATTAAGTCAAATTCAATCGCCTTATTTATGTACTGCAGCCTAAAAGAGGAGTTCCAACAAATTTGAAAATAGCATACCAAAAGAAAATAACATTTAATTTAAATCTAATTAAATTCGGTTAAACTAAGTAACATGTAATAACATGACATGTTCATATAGTTTAAATATATGCTGAACTCTAATGTAAGCAATTTTGAGTGAATTAAGTAAAATCAAATAGAAAGAAAAATAACCGAACATCAACGAAATTAAACACAATTTAATTAAGTTAAACGAAATGAAACAAAGCCATAAATTATTAAGACTTGCAGAAGTGAAATGTAAGTAAAATGAAATACAGGTACAATAAAATCAAATAAATGTATCAACAAATAAAGTGATGTCAGTGAGCTTCCGCATTGTGAATGTAAAGCTGATCGACATTGGTAGAGCGCCATCTAGTGGCCTGTTTGAACCTTGCTACAACTTGACTCCCTCCTCCCGAAGAACCAATTTGGCTTTCAGGTGTCAGCGTGTTCTTGAAAATATATAATTGAGTAGACGGTCTGTATTACAATTTGAATTTTCCATTTGATTGTTGCATGAGAAGCAACTCCATTCCCCTTAAACTGCTGTGCAGCCTCTTGATTTGCAACGCATTCCATCAATAATGGTGAGAAACACCGTGACTAATTCCTAATGTGTAAGACTGAAGTCTTCTATTTCGGTTTAATTCAATGGACCGTATCTCCCATCACGCTTCGTTCTTCGAACCTCCAGCACAAGCTCGGTCATCTGGTGCTGTTTCTGCTGCTCCTTGCCGTCCGCCACCGGCTCGTGATAGAACAGGCACAGCATGTTGTACTGCTTCAAGGCCTTCTTGTAGTTCTTGTCGTTGATGTCGAGAACGCGGTCTTTGCCGTCATACTGCGGGAACTCAAGGCCCTTCTCGGCCGGGGCCACGGACACCAGGCCCAGGCACGGGAGCAGGAACAACCAGAGAGAGAGCATGCTCCTCAGCTACGGCGTCCACAAGCTCCAAAAAGTCACAGAAGTGCGCTTTGAGTTGTTGGTCGCAAAGGTCACGCAGGCCCTGAGAGAGGTTACGAGAGGAAGTGTGAAGGTTCTTGAAAAACGTCCATCAGTGGTCGCGACTTCTCCCCAAAAGTTCCACTTTTCCGTGCATCCTATACTTCAGCCTGCTCCTCTCGCTCCTTCGCGCCTCGACAGAGGAGCGCACGGTCCGGCATGTGAAAGGGGCTGATCGAGGGCTGACCGAAAAGAAGGAAAGCCATACATAGCAGCGCTCCACCTACGCCTGTGCGGGCTAAGCCCATTTTTAGGAGCGCAGTTGTTTGAAGGCTAAAAATAAACGTCCGAGTGAGAAAGAGAGGTGGGCTTACGGGGGCTGGACGACTGGATTGAGGTCGTTGTTTATTTTGGGAGGGAACCACAAACAAAGTGGATGTGTGATTTATCGCTTTGTTTTGTTGAGTATTTTAGGTGACAGCTCATATCTGTCTGCCAACAGGTGTGTGCAAAAGGGCAAGTTGAACACTTACTAGTATTTTGTTACTAGTCTGGGGCTCCGTCTGGAAAGATTTGGCCACAAAATGCTCTTGAATAATAGTTTAGGTCAGGACAAATATGGAGGGATGCTCATGCAAAGGGGACGTGAACTGATCATGTGACTGCTACAAAAACGACAGCACATATGGATATTGACTATCAACATACTGTGATAGCAATGTGGAACTTTAAGAAGGCACGAAAATGGAATGTTCTTCAATGCCCAAGTCAGTCTTCTGATCTCAAGCCAAGAGAGCGTCCTTAGACCCATAAACAGGACAAGACAGACGTGAAGGCAACAAAGAAGATACACAAACAATACTGAAGACAAGGATGTAAAAAAAGTTTTTAAAAAAGACCCACAAAAAGCCCAAATTAGTCTCCTGATCTCAACACAAGAGAGCAAGATTTCAACTTACCAAATACAAAAGTGAGAAGAGAAAAAAACATTAGGATCAAAACTACAAAAGTGAAGGCAATAAGGTCCACAAATAAGCAGAAAAAAAATATTGAAGATGAAAGAGAATAAAAAAAAATGCACAACACTGAAGACCAAAGTCAAGGGATCAAGACCCACTCGAATAATATTGAGGACATATAAAAATAAGAGGAGCCACAACCCAGCAGGCAATGAAGACAAAAGTCAAGCCCCCCCCTCCCCATTGAACACTAAAATACACAAAAAGCAGAAAAGAAACAAGGCCACATTCAATATTGGAGACAAAATTGAAGGCAATGCAGCCCCAAAATAGGTCAAAAAAGAAACCTAAGATGATGACACGAGGACAACAACTCTCACAAATAAGCAGGGAATAAATAATAAAGACTAAAGTGAAGGCAACAAGTCCCCTAAACAAGCAGCAAGTCCAAAGAAGGAAACCAAAGAGCGCAATGGATCTATTGAGGCTGATGGATTGCTCTGTTTTTCCACAGCAGACACTTTCACTTATCGGGACTAACAACATTAAGAGGCTCTGCTTTAGCCTCATGTCCTCTCAAGTCACGGCCGGCGCACTCAAAAAGATCTTCCACGCAATGGCCACAACATTAGGTACACCTCCACGTCCCAGCTATGCCTTTGTATCTCTTCTCGATCTCCATTTGAGTTCATTCGTCAGGGTGCTGCAGTGCAGCTCTCACGTTCATCAAACATGCGATCCAGAAAAATACCTGATGTCGCTCCAGGGGATCTTCTCCGTCTGGGTCACATCCAGCTGTCCCGTTGCATGTCCGGTTGTCATGGTGATGATTC
>CAAKHF010018169.1:15867-27126 GCA_901007745.1 Hippocampus kuda | reverse complement strand
CATACATACATATATATACATATATATACATACATATATATACATACATATACATACATATATATACATACATATACATACATATATATATATATATATATATATATATATATATATATATATATATATATATATATATATATATATATATACACACACACACACACACACACACACACACACACACACACCTATACATATATATATATATATATATATACACACACACACACACAGGGTGTTCCAAAAGGCTTGGCCACATTTTGACATTGAATATCTTGGAAACTATTAAGGATATAAAAACGCATCTGGTAAATTCAGAAAGCTTGTAATCTCAATATTTACATGGAATATTCAAAGATGTTCAATGTGAGCACCATTGGTCACACGACACACATCAAGCCGAGAGTCAAATTCTTGCCAAACGCGTCCCAGCATTGCATTGTCAATTGCTGCAACATCTTCTGTTATTCGTGCCTTCAGCTTAAAGCATAAGCGCCCATCCGTTATGAATTTACCATGCCATCTCACTTTGGACTTCCTCTCTGGTTGCTCCTTTCCGAATTTTCTGAGAAATGCACATTGAACATTCCCATGATTCAGTTTTTGCAAATTCAAGCACACAAAACGCCTTTTCTGGTTGAGTGAACGCCATTACAGTAATCCCTCGCTATTTCGCGGTTCGTTTATCGCGGCTTCAGTGCATCGCGGATTTTTTCAAACATATTCATAATTTTTATTTTTTTTAATATATATACATGGAGTACAGTACTGTATATGTTGCTCTATGTGACTCGCTGTTGTTTTGCAGCTTCTCGCGGAGCGTTTGTAGACTTTTTGCGGACTTAAAAAAAAGGTTGTTTTTTTTTTACCTGTATATGTTTATTGGTCGCTACTTCGCGGATTTTCGTTTATCGCAGGTGGTTTTGGTCCCCATTAACCGCGATAAACGAGGGATTATTGTAATGGGTCTGCAAAAAAAATTACTGCAAAAACTGCAAATTTCCCCATTGTGGAACAAATGAAGGTTATCTTAATCAATAACTGAGATTTATTAAATGTAATATTATTAAATGTAATATAGAAAATAATTCAATAGCTGATTCAAATGATTGTTAAATAAACGGATGAATGAAACAATGTCGAACAATTAAATCAATTGTATTTAATTAAAAACAGCAATGCAGTCATTGCTGTTTCGTCAATGAACTAAATGTACCTATAGGGGGAGCCCAAGACAAGAAAATGTTGACACTTGCCCATGTCCTTCGCGGACACTGCTCTTGACGTTTTTGCAGGCAAGGGGCGCAAACAAATGACCTCACACTGTTGCATGTCTTTAAAAAACGGACAGTAAAGGCAACACTAGGAACACGAACATCTTGCCATAATCATGTGAGCGGCACCCTGGAGTCAACCCACACTTTTGCTCAAGGACACTTCAGCAGCAATTTTGCAGACAAGAAGGGTTTTGACTTAATTTGTGTGTGTGTGTGTGTGTGTGTGTGTGTGTGTGTGTGTGCGCGCGCGTAAAAGTCCTTGAGTATAATTGCGTGTAAGAGCAGATGGCCCACCACTGCTTCTGATCATTGCCAGATCTTTGTTTTTGCTGATATACCGGAATAATATATATTATAAACACACACACACACACACGCACACACACACATATATCTATATATATTTAAATATATAGATATATGTGTGTATGTGTTGAGAGAGAGAGAGAGAAAAACACACACGCACACATATACACACACAAGCACACATATATAAACAGGGGGTGGAGCCAAAAGTGGAACTGGACTCCCAGCTTGGAAAATTCCACATTCTAAAGGAGTGGTGACTGGTTGACCAGAGCCAATACAAACGCAGCAAAGAAATGTGACTTATTTGGCACACGCCGTTGTTCTTGTAATGCAAACATGACCAAGTGCATCTGTGCCAACTATTCCAAACTTTGTAACAAGATATCAAAGAGAGCTTTATACCTCTGATTTCCGGTCAACTATTTTTCAGGTTTGCTCATTCCAATGCCATGGGCTCTTCAGAGTATTAGGAACCGGTCTGTTTTTAACTTCAGGAATTTTGCTCTAGGCTCCCACTGGCCAAAACGATGTTACAACACAATGCCTGTCCCAAGGACACCGGGACCAGTTTGGAATATTTGGAATCCTTCTTGAAAAGGACAAACAGCCAATGCACTTTTAAAGCCCCCAAAAATAAAGCCAGCACCAGGACACAAAGCCATGACAAGAATAGTGAAAATCCTTAAGTGACTCCTACAAAAGGTGTTTTCATAAATGTTAATAATTGAAGAGGAAAAGGTCGTGCAAGGCTCAAAAGCCAGCATCTGTCACGGTATGTGGGCGCGTTAGTGCCGATGGCATGCCCAACTTGCACATCTGTGAAGGCGCCAATAATGCAGAGGTAGATAGGTAGATGTGTGTGAGTATCGCTGCTCTGCATTCAATTAAAACAAATATAATCATAAAATAGAAAACTTAAAAGCCAGCAAACGTGTCATGTGATGCATTGCCAAGTCAGCGTTGGTGTTGCGTGGCTGGTCAAGCGAGGTGCAAACATACTAAGGGGCTCAACAAACCAGCAGCACTGTGACGTAACATGGGCCCGTTCGAACGGCGGTCGTCGGACGAGACGCCAACAACGCAACCCCCGAGGCGAAGCTGACATTTGCAGGGGGAAAAAAAGGCACATGGTTCATCAAGTGGTATGTTACATAAATGCTACCTTCACACGCGTTCAGAATATAACGCGTGGGTTCTGTTGAGGGGAGAGCGGCCTCCTCTTCCCCGCGTGTTCGTTGAATTTCGGACGAGGAGAATGTTGGTAACATTGTGATCACAAAACCACCTACTATGAAATCTAACCTAAGAAGAGAGGAATGATATTGCATTTTAACAGTTCATCAACGCATTTGCTGTAATTTACAATACCTCACAACTACACAAAAATGCGACGATGTGCACTTTGCTTCTTCCTTCTTTGCTCACCTGCTTATTTGGGAACGGTGAGGGCTGAACCAGGAATGCAATGCAGCGATTCCTATGATCCGTCACTTTTTTGGCGTAAGATGGGGGATGATTCCCTTGTACTTTTCCACACAGGCTCCAACTCCCTCATCCAGCTCTGCCCTTTACCTTCAATGCTGGTCAACACACCTGATGAGAAACATTACACAGTTCACTTGGAATACTCTGGAGAATTGCAGAACTCGCATCAAAAAACAGCAGAATTTAATTTGAAATATTGGAAAATATTTTGCATTTAGGTCATAGGGAATAGGTATTGGAAGCACTTTATTGAGTCACTTATACTTTTTTTATCATGTTTTGGTCTTTTACTACATATTTATACTGCCCTCTATAATTATTGGCACCACTCGTTAAAATGTACTCTGTCGCTTCCAATAAATTAATTTTTTGATGGATAATACAGGACTAAAATTTGAAAAATACATATATACTCTATATATGCATTTTGAAAATGACAACAATGACCCCGGATTGTTGAATAACTCAAGTTGTACATGAGGCAAGAATTTGGAAAGAATTCCACCTACAACACTTCACAGTGTCCTCAGTTCCCAAACACTTATTAAAAAGTAAGGTGATGTAACACAGTGGTAAGCGTGCCCTGTGCCATCTTTTTTCGGAATGTGTTGCAGGTATCAAATTCCAAATGAGAGAATATTCGAAGCAATAAAGTTCATCAGTTTGAACATTCATACTTTCATGCACCAATAACGATAACCTGTAACCTGATAACATGATAAGGTGTCCACTGTGGTGACCGCTGTCCCTTAAAGGGTTAAATATCTGGTCTTTGTAGTGTAGTTCATTAAATCTAGCTCGAAATGGGCTTTGAAATAATTGTATTCCATTTCTAGTTAAGTTAGACATAATATATTTACTTCATTGGAATGGGTTTTGTAAATGTGATCATTTTTGGTAAACAATATGCAATAAGCAAATTTTGGGAGCAAACGGTCTGAAGCTCATTCTACTAACTAATGGACCAAATCTTTCTCTGTTTTGCATTTTCAATGCTATTTCACTCGTTAAACAGTCAAGTTTTAACCGTGCTTATTAAGCTAACTGCAGTTATTTACTTTACTGATACGCCCAATGTCGTATTCTCTGTGTGGTCATCAGATATTGAATTTTATCTGTTGACATAAAGGAATTTGCCGTGTTGGATCATTTCTCGGTTTTCTTTGTATTACAAATAATCCCAAAAGTTCAGGCCACCTCAGGGGATAAGTACACTTGACTATTGTAATGGTCCTCCAAGTGGACTCACTCCAAAGAGCGTGAAACAACGGCGGTTCATTCAGAACACCACTGCGGCTTGGGTTCTGACTAGAATAAAGAGGTCGGAGCATGTTACTCCAGCTCTAAAGTCTGAACTCTAGCTCCCAGTCAGCTATAGAATGCTGGTCAATAATATAGGAAAAGCCAAGCTACCCCTCAAAATTCAGACATACAGTACAGTCATACCTCGGTTTTCGACCATAATCCGTTTCAGAAGGCTGTTCGAAAACCAAAACCACGCTCCGAAAAAATCTTTATTGAACACTTCTGCTCACAATGGAACCGGATACACGAGGAAGCGTCACTTCCTCCTACCAGAGGAAGTGTTACTTCCTCGTGTAAGGAAGGCGAGAGGAGTCATATAGTGCATTCAAGTGCACTCAGTTTGTTCGAGAACCGGTTTTCGGTCGTAATCCGAGTCTTAAAACAGTCGAAAGACGTTCGAAAACCGAGGTTTGACTGTATGTTTTCTGAAGCATAAAAATGCATCAAAATATGTAATAAATACATGTTACAATTAGATTATTGCACAATTACTGAGAGTTTTGCATAATGTAAGAAAAAAATAAAATAAAAATGATGGTCCATTTAACTTTTAACCACGTCCTCATCGGGGGTTTTTTTGCCCTCTTTAGTCCATGTTCTCTATCAGAAGTGTTTTTTGCCGGGCGTTTTGTAAAGAGCTTATCCAAGGACGTTTGCTTTTGTCGGCTTTTAACAATCCTTCGAAAATGTCCAAGATAAACATCAGCATAGTGAGCGATCGCCGAGTGGTGAACACTTTTTCTAGATGATTCACAATTACGTAAAACTAAAGGTACGCCTCACGGCCCAAGGGGCGAATAACCAGGACGCTGCATAAGCACACAACTATCTCTTTACCTATGTATACACATAGACATATGCGGTAGAGTCCCTCTTAGCCAATGGGATGCCAGGATGATGCTTGGTAGTAGCCAATGGCAGAGCACCTATACGTATGTTGCGGTCAGGAACCTCGGAGCTGCAACGATCAGCCCATACTGTATTATTACCTTTCGCATCTTGAAATTTCTTTCGTAACAAGAGGCAATATTTTCTGGTTGAAGCATTTCGTAACTTGAATTTTTCGTATGAAGAGACTTCGTAAGTAGAGGTACCACTGGATTTTCTTCTATCTATAATTAGACTCTTTATCATGCTCCCTCCCCGCTTACAAAGTCAATAAAACACCAACATCAAAAGTTTACATATGCTAATCAGGATCAGTGTTTGTTCATACCTGAAGGCTAATCAACTGTTTATTTTATACGATGAACTTTTCTCCGTGTTATTAAGCCGGATTTTATTGTCCATGGAAAATCAGTTATTCAAAGCCGGACAAGTTAATAACACCAAAGCAGTGAGTCGAAAATTGGGGAAAATATATTTACTGCATGATAAAATTAAGATGGAGACAAAAGGCTTCTCTTCAGTCTTTCAACTCGTCATTGTTGCCTCTTGATTATATCAGACTTTTCTCCTTTGGAGCCATTTTCCAGATCTGGTCCGGAAGGCAGACACACGCTCACTATTCTTAACAGCACACTTAAAAAAAACAAAGTTCCTCTTTAATAAAGTTGGTGGTGATGGTTGCTCTACAGTCAGGTAGTCATATTTCTGCAATGTTGACGGTCAACTACGACATCATCTCGTTCCTTGGTTTTATGCGACGATGAACGTCCACGCCACTCGGGTTTTGTTTGGGTGTTGACGGGCGGTGTATGATCTTCTCATTTGACTTTTGTGACGATGGGCTGACATGAATAAAAGTTTTTTTCCCACTTGACAGCAAGCGGTTTGAACCTTGTTTAATGACTACAGTATTTACATGGGTGTGTGCCGTTTGCATTATATGAGCTGTTTACTGTTTTTCGCCGCTCATTCACATTCTTCCCTACTTAACCGGTTAATCTCCGTTTTAACACGGCTTCCAGTTTGACGACATGTTCTTGTTTTTCAGTTCATATTTCTGTTTCAGTGGCAAATGTGCTATGTTTTAATGACCAATCCATTAATTAGACCGTCATGATATGACAAAGCTTTTTCTTTGTCCCCCTTTGTCGCAGATGCCCCTGCTTCTTTCTTCTTATCTCTTTTTATTCCATCCTATCGTTCTCTCCTCTCTCACTTTATCTCAACCCAACTGGTCAAAACACGAGTCTTGGATCTGTTGGAAGTTTCTTTCCTTGAGGGCTTTTGACCTTGCCTCTGTCTCCCAATGCCCCCAACGGTTCAGTTGAGGAGAATGTGTGCCTTGACATCATTTCTGTTGTGAATTGGCACAATACAAATAAAACTGAATTGACGATGCCTTGCCAAGCTCATCATTCAGAACCTCAGGGCCAATTTGATGGGTCAAGACAAAGGAGAATGATAAGATAAGGGTCCAAATATCGGACGGATGAAACATAAACAGACTTTGTTGTCACCCGAGGCCTCACTCGCATGTCTTTAAGTTTTCCATTCACCTTCACCTACATTCTCAAGTTATGAGTTCATAGTCCCCATGTGCTCAAGATAAAGACTTGTTTTGCTCGGCGTACACTGTAACTAACGACATTCTTAACATCATTTTTGAACTACTTTTCCTGCATCAACAAAATCAGAAATTCATCAACAACTCTGCCTGACTGTTATCTTAAATAACGAAAGGAAGTGTGCCAGTGATTCAAATGCATTATTCAGCATCCCCCTGAGATTAGATTTCCTGCTTACTTCATATTAGCACCTTCCTTTGGCTATTAAATAGATTTATGGACACAATATCAGGAATTTCATCGCACTTTTTTCAGAGTTGGGGTTTGTTTTTCGGTGTTTATGAAAGAAGAATGATGTCCTCTCGTTGTCACACTCTTGACTGACATCCAAGTTCCAGGAGAAGCTTGAGGACAATACAAAAGAGTCACCCCCTAACCCCACTTCACACTACCATGTGACGACGTGACTTAATTCGACTGCTTCTTTTCAATCCCTGTTACAAATCAATGATTTCGAAAAATATCACCCCCCCCCCAACCCCCCATCTGATACTTCCTTTTTCTAAAAATGACACAGTAACAAGTCCATGAATGCCAGGATTATTCTGAATTGGATTTGAAATCCATCATACTTGTCAAGCGTACAAATCTGATTGAGGAAATAGTGTCTCAAGACGCGTTAAGGTGTTATCTGGACAAAAGGTGCATCGTTTGAAAAATCTAAACTACAATGCACATTCTAATTTGATCAACCTTTTTTTTGGGGGGGGGGGGGACCAAATAATTTTATCATTTCTTTTTCATAATGTCGATGGCTTAAGTGTTAATCTACACTTGAGGAAATTCTTAAATCATGAAACAAAAACACAGAATTGGAGCGTATTTGCAATTTTTTCTGACTGTACTATACTGTATGTGTCCTGCGATTGGCTGGCAATTGGTCCAGGGTGTTCCCCATCTCTTACCCAATAACTTGTGACCCTAAAGAGGACAAGCACCTGAAACACTGGATGGACAATTGTTACTGCTAACCCAGAATACACAGAAGAGACTGTGCACAGTAACTTATCGACCTTAGGGGACCACATCGTTCCCTAGAGGATCCAGAGTTGTTGCTTGGTAACCTAACACCTACAAAGACTTCCCCACCAGATTAAAAATGTATGTCTGGATAAGAACATAAACTTATTGAGAAGCCGCGAAACGTTGACCGTGCGTCTTCCTTTTCTCTTGAGAAATGACATTCCTGAACCTAAACAGTAACCCAATCTTAATCATCTAGCTATATAAATCGTTCAATTATGCAGCTTGACAAGAAGCAGTGGGCACAAGTTTTTAAAAAGAAAGATCACCACCCCTGTGATGATAAATTCCCATTCAGTGGGCCTTTAGGCTAGGAAACGGGTTGCCTTGAGTTTACTTTGTAGGACGATAATAATCTCCACACTCATTTTTTATTGTTGTGTGTTTTTGCTTTTATTCGTGTTACTTCCCAAGTTTATACTGCTTGATTACAAGCCCTGACAAATGAAATCGCATTCGTTACAGAAGACGCACCGTGTTTTTGCGCCCGTCCAACACGAGACAATGAACAAAGCTTGGCCCTGAATGCCAGTAGTTTTCCACCAGGACAATATCATGGGGTTTCCTCTTGAGAGAGACATAGAAGCAGGGAGAGAGGGAGGGCGGAGGTCAAAACCCGTAGGAGAGGTGCTGCGCTGAGTGACGATGTGAATTTAGTCAAAATGAAAGTCCGTCAAAACAACATCTAATATTGCATGCGGGAATGCAAGCACACCCTGTTTTCCTGAGGGATGTTAAACAGAAACATAATGTTACAATAGGGCATTGTTGAAGACGTTCATGGTCATCAAGCTGTCATTGTTGATTGTTTCCACACATTTTACCTTGCATACGTATATATATGTATTGTGATAAACTGTCCCAGACATGACATGGTATGGAAAAAAATAAAATGTAAAAAATGCTAATTTGTGGCCACAAAATAAGTATAATATCCACAGAAAATAATTTGAAAAAAATATTTTCTGTGCATACATATAATTTGCTCACTCAAATTAGAGATGGCTTTATATCTCCATAACCGTATTTTTGACTCAGAATTTAAAATAGCTTCACCTTTTCAAGTGCATAAGGTTTTTGAGACCTTTTCATTTTTTTTGTAGTTATGGTTGACCTATAAAAGCTCATGGGGGCTACCCGGTGTCCACAGGCACCACGTTAGCGACCCCTGCTCTATTGAAATCCAATATAAATGTCAGGAATTCAGAATTGAGAAAGATAACGCTCACTTTTGATGAACGCACATGTTATGGCATTGATGTAAGCTTTATTATTATAGTTATAGCTAACAGCTACATACAACTGCACCAAATCATACTGAGTGGGGTTTCTCATATTTTACGCTAACAAAATATGACTTCGCAACGTCTGTACATCATGGTGTTGTTAAGGCCATGATTTTAAGAATGATGCACGGTGCCATAGAGGTCACAGTCACAATCGGAATGAACTCGACTGCACACTTCCTGATTGGAAATGAGGAAGTGGGGGGGTTTTCGGGGAAAAAAAAAAATGTCGTTTGAAATCATCTGCATCTGCTGCTTATTTGCCTTGAAGCTTTCAGGAAAAGAGAGTGGTGGGGGGTGTGATGGGGTACTGGGGGCTCTAAAGTATAATAAATACAAAAAAACATGACATACCTCACGTTTTGCTTGCGTTCCTGGTTAAGCACAGGCGACATTAAGTTATCTTGTTGCCTGCCGTAAGTCACCGGACCAAGTCATCATCTAAATGCCAATACAGATCACGCGTCTTCTTAAAAGGTCTTAAAAGGTATGACTAAAGACAAGAAATTCAAGGTATCAAAAATAAAACCACAGAAGTGCATCATCTTGAAGAGATCAAGTGCGGTCATGAACTTTAAGCTTCTCGGTTGGTTGCACGTGTAAAGGGCGCAATCAGCCAATTGTCTTCTGCATCTGTAAAGATTAATAAAACCTAACCAAGACCTTATGTAATCCTTGTCAAGCGCTACAGAAACGCAACAAATATATCACTGGATGTCGGATATGGCAACGAAATGAGTTATTTCCCTCTGGCGGAAGGCGTCTCATCTGGTTTGAATTCAAAATTGCTCGAGGATACCTTCAAACAGTTGCTTTGACGTCTCATGACTTGCCGCTTTGCTGACCACATGATCCATAAAGCGGCTTCAGCCGGGGTTGGTTGTCTTTATGTGCTCGGTGATTTATGGGCGACCGATCCGACTTTCGTCTAATGTCATTTTAGCTAGAATAGGCTCCATTTCCCCGCTACCTTGAACAGGACAAGTGGTGTAGAAAATGGATTGATGGACCTCCACGCGTAGTTTTAACTCTATTTTTCCTTGATGTTCTTGCAGTGATTCTCAAAAGTTGCTTGGCGTCCTGCTAAGTAGAGTTCAGTTGTATTTAACTTTTTGGTGCATTTATTCTTAAAGAACTGTTTGTTTTCAAATGCGTTTTGATCAATTGGATTGTACTTTGCTACAAAACTGTTAAACTGAATAATTTTTCAATGACATCATTATTAAACTGAGTTAATGTACAAACTACAGATGTTACGGGGGTTTATAATAACATTAACTACATTTTTTCGGAATAAAATATAACTCTTTTATTTACATATTTTATTATATAAAATATATTATTTTTTTTTTTTTTGATTATCTACAGACAACGAAACCCAATCCAACAGTGACTGTCTGTTATTAAGATGCAGCTAACTGAAAAGCTACGACACAACAAAGCTGATTTATCAGATGGCTTTAATGACACAGCACACAAGTTTGAATGTAAAACATTGTCTATTATTTGACTCCTCCATGACCCCCACCCCACCCTACCCCCCGCCACCCCTTCTAGAAACTTACACTAAGACACATTTGGTAAAAACTTGTACAAAAGTTGCACTTGCTAAACAAATGTATACACTTAGTGTTTTGCATACACGCCGCCACAGTAGATACACTTGAGAATGATATTTGAAAGAAACAAAAAGAAAATATTTGAATAAAACACAACAGACTTAACACACTTTTTGAACTTAACATGACATAAGATACGCTTAAAATATAGATGATACAGAATCACTAGTACTTTTTTTTTGTTGTTATACTATAGTAGTGCATAAACTTTTTTTGTTGTTGGTTTTCAAATTTAACATCAAAAACAACTGCTAATAACACATTTTGAACAACACACACGGGTAAGTACCATACGAAACAATCTCAATTTTGTGCTTTTTTTTCTATTTTAATATGGGATGTCATCCAAAGTGTTTGATAATTATAAGTGTACACCCGTAGAAAGGCAAATCTTGATCGGATTAGATGGGGGGGGGGGGGGGGGGCAAAATTGACCCCC
>CAAKHF010018163.1:0-10094 GCA_901007745.1 Hippocampus kuda | reverse complement strand
AAGGATGGTATAGTGCGGATGTCCAACACTCAGACTGTGCTCAACCACAAACTGTTGCGGTTTTGGAGCGTCTCTGCAAGATGGTCGAGAACTCGGAGAAACTGGAATCCGTGCTCAAATATTGACTGAAATCACAGATTTGGCTGATCGACGCCACTAAAGAGACATAAGCCACGGACTCAAGGCAGTCTTATATTCTTGGGTAGCCTGCTACCAAAACATCTGCTATCTCGACCTTCCCCTGATGAAAGTATGCACGGAAGCTAGTCCCCCTTCATCACCCCCTCCTTCATACACTCCCTTGTATCACCGTCTTCATTGTTTATGTCTTGTGACCTGTTGTAACTGTCATATGCTTGTGCAGGAGTTTTTTTGCCTAACTCAAATTATCCTCAAAATGAGGATAGTTGGAGCGTGTTTTTTTTCTCCCCCTCTCCCTCCCTTGTGGTTTCTTTCTGACTTCCGGGTTGAGTGAACGCTGGCGCGGTTTGGCTGCCGCTGCTCAACCCGTATTGTTTTGTGTTTTTTGTTATTGTAAAGTGTCCTTGGGTGTCTTGAAAGGCGCTTAATAAATGTATTATTATTATTTTTATTATATTATTCATTTTGCGGCTCCAGACAGATTTGGATTTTTTTTTTTGGGGTCCTATACAGCTCTTTCCACATTTTGGGTTGCCGACCTGTCTTAGGTCATCCCACACTCGACAATCTATTTCACCTCCCGCCTCTCTGATCAGCACGGCTTCATTCAGCTGCTCAGCTTCAAACCTTGGAATGCTGTAGGAGAGTGAAATTAGGAACTCGGGCTCTGTCATCACGTTTAATCATGACTCAAAAAAAACAATTTTAAACAGGCATCTTATTTACAACTAGTTTGGTTTTAACTACCATATTTTCCGCACGAGAAGGCACTTTGGAGTATAAGGCGCATCTCCGATAAATAGCCTATTTTAAAACTGTTTTCATATAGAAGGCGCACATACATACATGCTACAAAGTGGCTGTGGTTGTATTATGCATCCAATAGATGGAGCAACGCTAAAGAGAATACAATACAATGCAGCTTTATTTATGTAGCGCTTTCACAACTGCTGCAGCTGTAACAAAGCACTTGACAGAACATTTCAAATACTGTGTCCAAGAAATCAAAGCATTGATCCATATCGAAGGCGCATGGGATTTTAAGGCGCACTCTTGGCTTTTGATAGTGCGGAAAAGATGGTCGTTGTATCTTGTGTGAGTCATGTGTTTTGGACTGATTTTTTTTCTTGCTCATCTTTTAATAATTCATTTTATCTTGTTGGTATAACCCTTGAGTGACATGAAAGGTGCGCAAAATTGATTAAACCTGGAAACCACTAGCCTCGGTGGCTGGCGAGAAAAAGGTTCATGCTAAGCCAAGCATGCTAAAATATTAACCCACAACAGTCGTGACATCAACTTACCAATACCGTCTGTATGTTATATGAATCCATTGACAGATCTTATTTTGTACCTTATGTTGAATTTTCTTTTATTTTCTAGGTACTCTGTTCGCAGCTTGTGAACTAATGAAGAAACAACATGCAGAAATTCAAGGTTGCATGGTCGTCATTGAACTGACTGAACTGAAAGGTCGTGACAGACTGAAACCACACAGTGTATTCTCTCTGGTTCAGTATTGAGAATAATTGCATTCTTATTATACGGTTAGATTTTACAGCATCAAAGAAAAATGTACCCTGTCCAACCTGTACTATCATCTACTGTACACAAACTCAATTTCCAATGAAATTAGGATTTTATGCGAAACAGAATCCAAAACAATACAATGATTTGCAAATCCTTCAACGTATCTTCAATACAATACATGCTGATTTATATCGCGCTTTCAAAACAGCGGCAGCTGTAACAAAGCGCTTAAAAAAATGGTTAACATAAAGTAAAATAATAAACACAACACAACATAAAACACGGACAGTCGTGCAGTCCTAACCACTTTTCCGTCACACGCTTTGTTGTTTGAAGCAGTTTGAGATGAAAGAGGAGAGAATCAAAGTGTCCTCTAACCAGTGGATCAGAGACGTCATGCTCAAAAGGTGCACACGTTGGCTACAAGCGAAGTTTCAAAGTCAACAAGAAGCCGTAGCGTCCTTGACGAAAAAAGAGATTGGTTCACTTCTCCTGTCCCATGGAAATCCATTTCAATTCCAAGCGGCGACTCTCGGTTCCAAATACGCATCGGCGCTCTGCGCCAACGCTCCTCTCTCCTCATCCTCAACTTCAGCAGCCATCCATCCAGCCGCACCAACGCCGACTGTCCAACAGCGCCGACATCTCCACTGAACAAAACGGGGATGTGAAAAATGCTGCCCATTACAGGCGCAAAAAACACAAGCGCCCCAGGTCTGTCCAGCACCGACAGTCAATGGCGCCGACATTCCTCCCAATCACAATCTGTGCTGGCACAGGCGTGCTGCCGAGAAGGCGCAACCCCAAGCACAGATACTTCTCCTTTGATGAATGTCGTGGCCAAAAAACGCTGAAAACAGTCCATATCAGGTCCACACGATGAAACAACAAACAACATGTGACAAAACAAAAAGACAAAAACAACAAAAAAGAACAAAAAAGCAAGGCTCTTCAAGAGCACTTGCCGAAGGCTGCCTACTTGGGAAAATAAATAAATAAATAAATAAATAAATAAATAAATAAATAAATAAATAAATAATGGCTGCGCAGAGCTCACAAAGTACTGTTTGAGTATGTGCTGGAAAATGCACATGTCAATTCGTGTCAGGCAGAACCCTTTTAGGTTACAATTGATTCCTGCTAATATTCACCACTAGATGGAATAGAAACACTAACAGAGAAACAACTCAATGGGGACTATAAAGAGACCGTAACTAACATACATAAAGCATATCAGATTTTAGGGCGCGCTGTTGGCTTTTGAGAAAATTAAATGCTTTTAAGTGGGCCTTATAGTGTGGAAAATACGGTACATAAAAGGCCTAAAGGTTTAAGTCTTACTTTCCATACACCTTCCTGTTCATTCTCCATTAAATCATAATACAATGCGATGCATCTTTATTTCGATAGTGCTTTCACAACAGCTACAGCTGTCGTAAAGTGCTTTACACATACAGGACGTCTTCAAAATGTGATTACTTTTAAGCACTTTTAAAACTTAATCTTAATCAATGCTTTAATAATGAATTTGCGCCATTGCGAGCTCATCCAGTTAATTAAATCATGGAATTTATAGTCCTGATCGGAAAATGGTAGCCCACATCCTGATGCTACATTCTCAAGAGTAACTGTGGATTCAGTATCTTGTACATACTGTCTAATATATCATGTTCAGTTTTACGTGCAATTATTATTTTGCTATTTGCAAGTGTGAACAAGCAATACCTTTGCCATATCGAAAGGTAAAGCATTACATGCCACGTAGGTATTACTATTAAATAGCAAATTAAATAATTTACGAGTGGGCTTACCGGTGAATTGGTGTAACATGTTCAGGGTCAGTGATTCTCATGAAGGGTTTGTGGAAATAGTGTAACTGCAGAATACAGGCCAACAGGAAAAATCCAGGGATGAGAATACTTCTGAAGAGCTCTGAGAGGGCAAATGTCTCCAGACCAATCGCTGCAAGCCTTAGGAGACAAAGGACTTGATTAGCCCACATTTATTTGACTTTCACACTGAGTTAATAATAGTAAGGGTAATGATAAAACAAATTGGTGTAACAAAGAGACAAGACGGTATAGAGTGTCAAGCAAGATCTTACTGTTGTTCTGTGAGACCAGTAAAATTCCTCCAATAATCAGGGAATTCTTCAAACTGGTATGTGTAGATGGAGATCAACACCAACATCGTGTAGGCCACTACAAGCCACCAGAAGAGCTTCAGTAGACGCCTCCAGATAGAATAGTATACCTTAAAAATGTCAAGACAAGCAAAAATATGATTTTGGGGGTGGGGGGATGTTTCAATGTGAACCACAGAGTTGTAAAATGACGGTAAAATGGAGACTGCTGTAAATAATGAGACGAGGAGATGAAGGTAAGGCGAGTCTCTTTTTACTCTCCAAACAAAACTGATTTTTACAGAGGAAGCGGTAAACTACTTTCCTTCAAACCTTTCAAGTTGAACATCCCTTTTAAGTCTATCTTCCCTTTGAACTGAGCCCCCTCCCTTAAAGGTGCAGGGTCAGGGTGAATGTTTCTCGCTTGTGGGTCACCACGGAATAATATCTTTTCATATGTTATTTTCCCAGTTTCTTTTAAAATTTATGTACAGTAATGCGTCAGAGCTCAATGCAAATGTAACACCACACATTAAACCAGATCTGTCAATTTAAAAACAACAACAACAACAACTTGTCATTTTTCTGTGCCATCCATGGCACCGGCTACGGTAATTCTTATTGCCGATCCTCTGACGATTTAATCGGTCATGCTATTCAGCTTTTCCTGACTGGAGAATGGTTGTGGCCCTACAGATGAGTCACTTATGTTCGTTCTGACGTTCGCCACATGTAGTATTTGTTTTACTAACAATTTTTAGGTTTTGGCAAGGGCGGCCCGGTGATCGACTGGTTAGGATGTCAGCCTCACAGTGCGGGGGTGCAGGGTTCAATTCCAGCTCCGGCCTTCCTGCATGGAGTTTGCATGTTCTCCCCACGCCTGTGCGGGTTTTCTCCAGGTACTCCGATTTCCTCCCACATTCCAAAAACATGCATGGCAGGTTAATGGAACACTCTAAATTGTCCCTCGGTTTGAGTCTATGTGTGCCCTGCGATTGGCTGGCAAGCACTCCAGGGTGTACTGCGCCTACTGCCCGAAGACAGCTGGGATAGGCTCCAGCACACCCCGCGATGCTTATGAGGATAAGCAAATTAAAAAATGGATAGATGGCGGGCTGGCCGCTGGCGAATGACAAATGATGGACCGTTATAATTTCCTGACGCGCCCACCACTGCTGTTACCCTTGTAAAAACCTTTTTACTGATAGTCCTAAAATAGCCGCAATGAATGGTATTTTAGCAGTAAAGGAAGTGTGGTTACAATAATGGAGTGATGGACTCATGATGACAGTGATATTGAAATAATGATCCGCTGTCGATGATGGACAGGTGGCCGAGCTGCTGCCGTATGACAAATGATGGACCTGCAGAATTTACCGACACGCCCATCTCCCCTATTTAGGAGTGAAAAAGGCATGTCTCATAATTTGCAACACTATAATGTCATTTCATTGCGGATCATTAAAAAAAAAAGCAGTGAACACAAATAGACTGTTTTCATATTCGTACCTGATATATACAGAGGCAGAGCAGGAAAAGCAGCATGTAGATGATCTTGTATCCAACAAGTTTTCCCACAAAAGACACCATGAGGAACATCCCACCACACACGTAGATCCAATATTTGGCATAAAAACTCAGGACCATGCCTCCCAGGACCTTGAGCAGAGATTCATTTGTAGAATGGATCTCTTGTCAGAAAGACAGTTAGAAGAGAATAGGGAGGTAAATTTGAGAAGACATAAACATCTGTAGGTGCCAATTAATATTGGTCGATTTTTGTGGTGTGTTCCATATGCCGTTTAGTATTGATATGTTGAATTAGCATATTTCATAACCAAGTTGAAATAATTGTCATTATTATTTCATGGAAATGTTAGATTCCATTTGTTTAATATATATTGTAAAATGTTCGAATATTTCATTGATGGAACGAATTGTTATGACGTCACGCGACTGGCAACAGGGCGGCGAAGAAGGAGCTGGACATGACAGACATTTAGCCGAAAGCGATAGTTTTTCAATCAAACAAACTAAGACAAACAAACAAACTTTAAACAGTAACTTACAGTAACAAACAAACAGTAACTTGATTTCTTAGCATTAAATGTTCCGTTTACATGAAAAAAACTGAAAAATGGTACATTTATACATGTTCACCTTTTCAAGTAATAAAGTGATCCGTTATCTTAATTAATGTATGATGTAGCGAGAACAGTCAGAGTATCGGTAAAAAAATAGCGATTTGGGCGAAATTCTTCTATTACTCCTGCTCGCCTCAAGGGGTACCGCGTCAATTTTTAAAATATTTTAGAAGGTAAATGAGAATAAAATCCTAATTAAATCAGCTGGGGGGGGGGGCAACAATAAACTAAATGAAGAGTTCTTTTACCAAATACAGGTGAATACTTTGACCCAAACACACAAACAATTGAGGCTGGATTTCTGTACAGTATATGGAAAATGTTGAATAACCATTGCTATTGAAACATACAAATCGTACAACAACATTCTATTCTACGGAAAGTCTAACTGAATGAAGCATATAAAACAATAATATCAGAAATGTGATATAAGGGAGAAATGGGGCATCTAAATGATAAACGTGAGAAGGTGGTAATAACTCGTGAAAGTGGCAGACTTTATGAAATGCTCACTTCAAATTTTTTTTACACACACCAAATTGAAGCCCTATTGAGCTGCACAGTTGGCATTTACGTTTGATCAGCAGTCGCACAGAATGAACAGGTGCGAGTAATTTCAACTTGTTTGCAGAGGAAGAGAAGAGAAAAGAAAAAGAAAAACGCAGGCAAGAAATAGGAAAAAAAAAGCTTGGTTGGGTTTCTTGTCAGGAAGCATTAAGGTTGCGGATGGATGAGAAATCAACTGAACTTCATTGCCAGTGATTTCGGGAGGGACTTAGCACTCGTGGGAGCACAACCATTAAAAACAAGGAGAATGAGCAAAAACAAAGATTGCCAGGAAGTGAGAGGTCTTTCAGAAAAAGGCGTGGTCAGAGAAACATGGAAAACAGTCAGTACATCAAGAGATTTTTGGGGCGAGCCAGCGAGACAACAAAAGAGGAGCACTTTTATCTCCAAATGACAGGGAGATGTGTGAGGTATCCACCCCTTTGCTCGAATTTCAGGTGGATCGCAACTCATCAACTTCAAGTTAGTCTATTTAATTGTTCTTGAGGGGCACTTTGATCGACTGGCTAGCATGTCCACCTCACTGTGCAGAGGTCTTGGGTTTAAATCCGGGCACTGGCTTTACTGTTTGGAGTTTATTGAGATTTGAAGATTGTTCTAATAGTTTGTTTTGTTTTTTTTTATCCTTGATTATATTTATTCAGGCGGCCCGGTAGTCCAGTGGTTAGCACGTCGACTTCACAGTGCAGAGGTACCGGGTTCAATTCCAGCTCCGACCTCCCTGTGTGGAGTTTGCATGTTCTCCTCGGGCCTGCGTGGGTTTTCTCCGGGTGCTCCGGTTTCCTCCCACATTCCAAAAACATGCATGGCAGGCGGATTGAACACTCTAAATTGTCCCTAGGTGTGAGTGTGAGCGTGCATGGTTGTTTGTTTCTGTGTGCCCTGCGATTGGCTGGCAACCAATTCAGGGTGTCCCCCGCCTACTGCCCGAAGACTGGGATAGGCTCCAGCACCCCCCGCGACCCTAGTGAGGATAAAGCGGTTCGGAAGATGAATGAATGAATATATTTATTCATCTGTAAACTGTGTTTGTGTGTGTGCAGGCATGCGTGAGTACATGCATGCAACAATGATGGCAGATTTTGGTTTAAGATTTAAGTTAAAAAATAAAATACCTGTTGAAGTGACTTCTTCTAGTGGTGTAGCCCTTGTCCTTCTCTTGCTGAAGTTTTCCTTCACTGACTGACGTACTAATAGCCAGAAAGTTGAGGTGAACAGGAGCTGAAGAGAAAAAAAAAGATGGGGGGGGGGAAAAAATGACAAACTGAGAATTGAAGAAAATGCGAATCTCGTTTAAAACAGAATTACACCAAAGGGTGGAGCCAAATCTAACTCTGGAAATACATGCACTTTATAGTAGCAGAATGGATATATGCAGAGAGCTCTACTTTTTCCAGATTCCATCGGACAGCTAAAAAAGAGGGGGAAACAGCCATGAAAACAGTTGCACTTTATCACCAAGGCCAAAGAAAATATGGAACCACATGTAAAGACATCCACAGCCCATTTTTTTTAATTCAGAGAAAGTTTTCACTCAAGATTTTACTGTTCATCTGTGATTGTGGTGTCTCCTATTACCTTACCTTTTGCAGAAAAACAGCCCCAAACATCTATGCATTGCAAAATTGCAACGCTGGTTTCACCTTTAATCATTTAGATGTTAACTGGCCAACTTCAGACGTAGCTATACTTGTCTTCTTGAGCATAGAATTTAAGAGTCTGCAGTTGTTCAATTTTTCTGTAAAAAGGTTTTCTTTTTTACTATACCATAGCTCCCAGTCTCAGACATGGGTACTGGGCTTTATCTAGCCCCAGCTGTCTGAGACTCATGGTTCCCATGGTGGTAGGCAGTTCAAGTGCAAGGTCCATGGCCCATACATATTGCAGACAACACAGTGCCAGACCATAGACCATGATAAATGGGGAACACAGCATGGCTGCATGTCGTCTACAAAAAGAGAACAAGACCAGTTCTTAGCAATAAATTCAAACAGACATTAGAATCAAGATGTTTGTCATGTAAAAACACTCAACATTAGCTGAGACACTAGTCTTTTCCGCACGATAAGGCGCACCGAAAAGCATTAAATTTTCTCAAAAGATGAGGGTGCGCCTTATATATGGTTCAATATTGAGTTTTTTTAGATGTAGTATTTTAAATGTTCTGTGAAGCACTTTTGTTGCATCGTACTGTTGTGAAAGCGCGATATAAATAAAGCTTTATTGAATTGTATTGTATTCCCTGTAGCGTAGGTCCATCTAGTTGATGCATAACGCAACCTCAGCCACTACTGTAACTTCTATTCTATGCACCTGATAATACGGTGCACCCTGTATATGAAAACAGTTTTAAAATAGGCCATTCATTGAAGATGCGCCTTATACTCCGAAACGCCATATAGTGTGAAAAATACCGTATTTTCCGCACTATAACTCACTGTTTTTTTCATAGTTTGGCTGGGGGTGCGACTTATGTGTGAAATTATTAACACATTATAACATTTCACATGTTATTTTCACATTAAACTGCAAGAAGTTGCTCTAGGCCTGCGTTGATACTTTCCACATTGGTGGAATGACATTTAAGAAAAGATAAGAAAACCTTTATTAGTCTCGCAATGGAGAAATTCCCATTTCATAGCAGCAAAGTTATGAAAGGAAGAAGTAGAACAACAAAATATAGGAGCTGCTGGAAAGGCTTCAAATTTCTGTTTTGCCAGCGGTCTCTGTTTTTTTTTCAGCCATTAAATTCAAAGTCAATGATCATTGACAATTAGCTAAATTTAAAAGCTAAAAATAATAACGTTTATCAGTATGAACGTGAAATATCTTTTCTTTGTCGTGTATTCAATTAAATATACAGTAGGTTGATAATGATGCGAAATATAGTATTTTGTTTTCATGTCGAACACAACATCCTAACTTCATTGGAATTGGGTATGTTTTATATATATATATATATATATATATATATATATATATATATATATATATATATATATATATATATATATACACACACACACACACACACACACACACACACTCACACACACACACACACACACACACACACACACACACACACACACCAAGCGTGGTTAGGACCCTGAAGTGAGGCAGCCCCATCTGCATGTAATCCCATCTGTGTGACGGAGCTTTGTCCTGCTCGCTGGTTAACACCCTATGATTGGGTCACCGTAAATCCACCTGATGCCTCTCTGTCTGCCCCTGTTTCAATTTTGCCTGCTACTTTTCATTTCTTGCTTAACTCAATGTCCACTGCGATCCTCCCTCTTCCTTTTCTTAAACCGTTTGCCTTTCTCTCATTTTCTTCACGCCGGTAAGCAAGGCACAGCAGGAGACAATAACCAGCGGCCCAGATTGGAGTCGCTACGGGATAAGTAGAGGAGAGAGGATAAGAAGTGAGGATGGATGCAGAGGACAGGGATCGAGGGGTCGCTGATTGCATCTCTTCAGCTGTCGGAGCTGTCAATCACGTCTCCGATGTGGGGAGCCATCACTCATCACGCGTGAGTATGGCGCAATAGCTTTCCTGCTCGGCTTTCTGACAGCTACTTTTCCTGGTG
>CAAKHF010018155.1:0-11632 GCA_901007745.1 Hippocampus kuda | reverse complement strand
AAACGATCGTTTATTTGAATGTCCGTCGAGCCGCGGGACTCTTCATAGTCCTAAACGGCCTAGTTAGCTCTCGAAGGCTAAAAACATGACGCTAACTGGAGCGCTAATGAGAGAGAAGCGCTCCAGTTAGCGTAAGGTTTTTAGCCTTCGAGAGCTAACTATGACCATCGATGACTATGAAGCGTCCCGCGGCTGTTTTTAGCATGATAACAAGTAAAGCATTCGAGGAAACGTTCGTTTATTTGAATGTCCGTCGAGCCATAAGCAATTTACTCTGAGCAGCTAATCGGATGCTACGGATCCGCTAGCTTCAGTATGAACAAACATAGACAGTGATGTCCCTCTTGGCAATGGCAGAGCAGCTATGAGTTTGTTGAGTCCAGAAAACTCGCAGCTGTGACCGAAATAAACATTGTTCACTATGTAAACCAGTGTGGTGTTTGCTGTTGCCGTTTCCGAACGAACCAGTAGAGGTCGCTGTTGGATAAAACTTCGTTGTAGTGAATGTCTTTGCGAGACTGGAGCAGAGAAAATAATTTCGTATAACGCAACAGGGGGTTTTTCGTCGTATGGGGGGCAGGAGAATGGAATTGTGTTAATGCATGAAGATTTTTTCACATAAGGGGGTATTTTCGCCCATGTAGGTTTCGTTCTAGAGGAGTTTCACTGTATATATATTTAAATATCTCCAATTTTCTGATCTGCTCACAAAGGTCGCAGGTCGTGCTGGAGCCTATCCAAGCTGTCTTTGCGGGGGGACACCCTGAACTGGTTGCCAGCCAATTGCAGGGGACACATAGACGAACAACCATCCGCGCTCACACTCACACCTAGGGACAATTTAGAGCTGGGGTGCCCAACCTTTTTTGAGCAAAGATCTACTTTTCGATCAACCAACCCCCCACGATCGACCCGATACCACACCCGAGCGCATACACACTACACACGCATTTACACACGCATGCCATGATGAGGAACAGCCATAACGGCCCCTAAGATGAACGAAACGGAAAAATAAATTAGACACAAGAATTGAATAATAACAATAATAATAATACATTTTATTTATAAGCGTCTTTCAAGACACCCAATACACTTTACAATAACAAAAAAACACATGGGTTTGTTCAAAGGAAATCACTGCCTACCTTTGTCGAGACCTTACGCGAAGGCATGAGGCGCACTTTTGCAGCGTGTTTATGATCGTAGCTCACATGGACCATTTTAAAATGCTGATCTCTGCCCTCCAGATTCCCATTCTTCCCATTCACAAAAAATGATAACTCACACGCTCACTTTGACCATTTTGCTTCCTGAAGACATCTAAGGTTATATTCACACCTGCACTGTTTGGTCCACTTTAAACATACCAAGGTTTGTTTTCCATGTTGGTCCGGACCTGTCAGACAGGTGTGAATACACACAAACAAATCCTGGTATGGATCAAAGTTGTCTCAGTGCGCGTCCAAATGGACTTTGTGCAGTTCGCTGCAGCTCTGAAAACAAATCCGCACCAAATGCAGGATGCCAGCGACTTTTTGGGCTTACTGTGGCCCAGCCTCCTTGGAAATATTAGCCTGTAGTGAACATTGATCTGATATGATCATTCTTCTTTTGTATAACCGTGCCGCTGCCAGCATGCTGTCAGTGGAAGCACGCAGGCCACACACTCCTGCGGGTCACTGCACGCATTCGCCGACGTTGTTCCAAACTGCAGAAACATTGAGTCGTAAGGCCTGCATTGAATGAGCTGGTCTTGACACTACAAATTCTATTGCAGCCCTAATAGCAGAACAAATATGCAAAGCAAGAAAGCAGCACATAGGAATAGCACGTTTTCCTCAATTTACGGGTTTGCGCTTTGCCCTCGTCATTTCTGTCCAAAGGGCCCCCGGATCGTCACACGTATACTTCACTTATAAAAAGTACAGTGTCAATACAAAAAAAAAAAAAAAAGTCCGCTTTTCCTCCGGACCAAACGAGCGGACCAAAGCACTTTTCTGGTGTGACTACACTCTTAGGCAAACTGCAAAACAACTATTTTACTCCATAACGGAGACAACCCATGACACGCTTTAGTAACACTGCCGCTTATTTTTATTCAAACTTTTTTGTTTTACAGAACTTTAAGCAGAATCTTTGATTCATTAGCACCATTCCAAATGAAATTTGAAGTGCAAGTTTGTGCAAAAGTTTGAATGCAAGTTTGAAGCACGAAGCCTGTGCCTTAGTGACAGCAAAAATTGGGTTGTGATATGTTCCCTGACTTAAAGGCATGCTCATCTTGACTTGGCTCCTAATGGAATGTCACTCAAAGGTATAATGAAGCATTTTCATGATCATGAGTCCAAAAAGATTGGATGAACAATTTCATAAGACTTGTTTAGGAGGTCTGGTATACCGATTGGGCATGCTGGGTTGAACCAGCATATTGCCAATAGAAAAGCAGTTGAAACCAAGAAAGACAGAAAGCAACTCGGTGTGCCAGTTTGAGTCTTGACATGTGTCCAGACCTCATCCTCTTTTTCAACATGTCTTTTACTTCGCTGCCACCCACCACAACCTTGCTCTTCTTTCATTCTGTTGTTGACCAGATCGTTTGTGTGGATAAGATGGCCCTTAAGATGGCTAGTTAGCGTGCTGTGTACAGAGGGATTGGCCCTTTCCCCTGTATACATAAAAGCCGTATTCACTGGCCTCATTACCAGGATTAAGGCTCTTTTCCTCCTTTGTGGGGCTAGAGGCTGGAGTCCTCTGTAGCCAGACTTTGTCTCTTTTTGTGGCCTGTGCTGGCCAGCATATGGCAGCAGCAGCCAACAGTCTCTGCAGAGGGACTCAGAGCTCAGAGCAAGGCCTCCTTTTGTTTCGGCCGTTATTGTTGCTCAGCGCAATGACATTTGTAGGCCGTAGGATCGGGGTGGAGGGGTTAGTCTACCCCAAGGGAGAGGCAAGAGATGGAGAAAGAGATGGAGAGCGATGCAAGGGAGGGGGCGAGGCAAAGACATGCAGACAGACAGGAGTGTGGATTATGGAAATATGGATTGATTTTTTTCTTCCCTGCTCTGTAGTAGAATAGAAAGCTCAAAGGAGAACAGACTGCAGGCTGGCTGGCACTCTGGGGTGTGCTGGGGAAACCTGACGTGAGAGGCACTTGCTCCCTCTTTCTCTTGCTTGCTATCCCTTTTCTTTTCCCCTCCTGCTCTCCTATTCCTCCCTGAGCTCCTAAGTCTCTTGATGTCTTGGTCATCTGCGGATGCTACTTGGTTATAGAGAGAGGAATGGGGATGTGAAAAGGAAAAAGGAGGAAATGTATCTTTAAAATATATTTGAATCGGATTCGCAAGCGTTTTTTTCCCCTTTTTTCCCCCAAATGAAGCAGACAGATGGAAATTCAACCATTGACTCTCAGATGTTATCCCAAAGTTGGGGGGGGGGGGGTCTGCAGACTGAAGATGCACTTGCAGTCAAAGAAGTGCACATTCAGGAAAGTTAATTGTGGGTTTCCACAGTGTGGTGTGACATCTCGACGTCCCATTTATCAGTTCAGAAAAGAGAATGGTATTGCTCAAAAGTTATTTTAAGAGCTGACCTGTGGTTGAGAAATATGGCTTTAAAATTTAACACTTTCTCCACCCCCCCCCAATAGTCTGATTTGCAGAGTTTAATCATTTTTCCCCCCTTTACACTTATAGAAAAAGTACTTGACAATGACGTTATTCAAAGCAAGTTTTACTTTTTGTTTTCCACCTTCTTTGATTTGCTTCATCTGTCCTGATACCAAAAAACTTTGAAACACCTTGTATGTATGGATGTGTGTGTACGTGTGTACAGTGTCGCGAAAAAGTATTCCCCAACCCGATTTCTTTGCACTTTGCATACTTATCACACACAAAGGTTTCACTTCATAATACCAATTTTAGTATCACACAGAGACCACCCAAGGAATACAAAATGCAGTTTCTAAATGACAATTTAATTTATTAATGTACCAAAAAAAAAAAAAAAATCCAAACCCGTCTGTCCTTATGTGAAAAAGTAATGGCCCCCTGAACCTAATAATGGGTTGTGCCACCCTTGGCAAGAATAACTGAAATCAAGCGATAATTGGTGATAAGTCTTTCGCATTGCTGTGGAGGAATTTTGGCCCACTCTTCTTCACAGAATTGCTTCAGCTCTGCCACATTTGGATGTTTTTTTAGCATGAACTGCCCGTTCAAGGTAACACAGCAGGAAAGTCCCTCGATTAACGACAGCAATAGCAGGAAGTTACACCATCTGATTTCATATGAAATAGGTAACCTTGATGCAATAATATTCCACAGGGAGTTTGTGCGTACTCATTGTGGTTGTCAGTCAAAGCATGGTTGAAAACAGGGAAAAAGATGACGCTTCAGGATATACGTCACCTCTGTAAGACCAATGGATTTTCACAAGGACAAAGCGGACTTTCACCCCATCTTCAAAAAAAGGGGGCGGGGGCAGACAAGGAGCGATGTTTTGTCAAGCTTTAATGACATGCAGAAAATTCAAGACACTGTTATTTCTAATTTCTCATTATTTCAGTTTTTCCAATGCCATAACAGTTATGTAAATTGAGATGAAATATGAAATGGACAAGAGAATTTAAAACCTCTTTGTCAGGCATAAACAGAACAGTGTATCTGCATGTATTTGTGTACTTGTAGGCGTATGATGTCAATGTGTCACAGGTTTTCGTCTTTCTCCTTCACTGCACCCTGACAGCAGTGTCAAACAAGGCCTCATATGATCTGTGTATGCCTTTGAGAATATGTGTGTGTTTCTGTGTCTGGTTTGATAAGGTTTTTATTCTTCTTTCTAACCCTTATCACCCCCAGATCCCTGGGGTGTTCCAGGGTCTTGACTAATGGACAGTCTTGCCTCACTAAGTTGGCCTTTGGCTCCGGCACTGAGCTGGATGCCTAACTAGGACCCTTCGTTGCTCATGGGTCCTGATAGCGCTGACCTCGGGGCTTGCTTCTTGGGAGATGAACCATGGTAGAGAGTATAGAAAGCCGGAATATGTTTTTACCATACGGTGAACTGTCCTTTTCGTATCATTTGCAGTATCCAATGACTGGAAAGTGCAGTCAGGAGCAGTTGAGCTACTTACGTGAATAGTTGTGATTACAGCTCCAGATGAAGCCATTGAAGCTGACTCGCAGACAGGATACTGGCACTATTGCCCTTCTGATGCCAAGAAGGATTTATAAAAAAAAGGTTTTGTTTCACATTATTCTTGCTCTCTTTGTCAAAAAGTCACAATTTTACAAAACATGGCCATGATTTGCAGTTAATTGGAAAGTTACTCTGCGGAATGACATTCAACTTAGACTTGGTAGAGAATGGAGTTTGGGCTATGGAGCTGTGGGCCATGTGTGTGTCTGACGCCATGTGTGTGCAGACCCACATCAGGGTTGATACAGTCCAGCTAAGCCCAGTGGGAGGTAATAGCTTAAAGAAGGAAATTCTCCCCGGCCGCTTAGTACGTGTCTACGCACGCACACACAGAAGCGTGCGCTCACTCACACGCACACACGTGTGCACACACACACTCGCTCCTGCTCTCTATCTCCTTTCACTCTTCTCCCGGCAATTCATTAATGAAGCCGGTGCTTGTATGTTTGGGCATATGCATTGCTCTTGGCCCAATACTTCTAAGTGTATGTGAATGTGTGTGCACGCGAGTGCGTTAGGGAGTGAGATATCTCCCCCTATCATTTGGTAATATATTCAGAAGAAGATCTCGGCAGAGGCATAATATTGCTGCTCTCCTCTGTCTGAGCCATCTGTGATGCGTATAAAAGACATCAGCAGGACAGGGTATTAGCACTGAAATAATGCACACTGTTGTTGCTGTGTTTTTATTCTCAAAGCTGCTTGCCCCCTCACCCCACAACATAAATCCATAAATTTGGGAAGAGTTTGAGATTAAATGAGTGCGATGCAATGGCTGCCATGTCTATTACTCGAGTGGAAATGTGTTATATGAGTACCATATTTTCATGACCATACGGCGCACCGTATAAAAAGGCTTAGTGTCAGTTATGGGTGCGATATCTGTATTCAAAACATACACAAGGCGCATTGTATTATTGGATTCTGGCATGGTAAAACATACTGTAGATTAAAAAATACAGGAGCACGCATGCACGCTTGCGTATGTTTTTAAAAAGGCAGCGGAAGCAAAATTGAGTTTTGTTGTACTTTATTGAAGCATTTCACAATGTACTTGTTATTTTTTGATCAATCCACAAATCCATCAAAGTCCTCATCTTCCACACCTGAAATGAACAGCTGAGCAAGTTCTCCACCGATCACGCCAGGTTCCCTCGCGTCATTGTCGGTGTCAGTCTCGTTGCTGTGCTGCTCCTCACAAGTGATGCCGGCTTTTGCGACCCACAGCTCGTGATTGTAGGTGAGGGTAAGAATATACTGTAGCTCGACTGGTAAATTGAGAGCTTCGCCTTCCAGTTCAGCTCCCTCTTCACTACGACGGACCAATACAGAGTTTCCATCACTCCAGATGTTGCACCAATTCACCTGTCGATCCCCCCGCTCCATTCTCCTCTCACTCACGAACAAGACCCTCAGATACTCCTCCACATATGGAGGATCTCATCCTTAACCTGGGGGGACACTCCACCCTTTTCTGACTGAGGACTGTGGCCTCAGATTTGGAGGTGCTGATTTTCCTCCCATCCGCTTCATACACTGCTGCAAGAACTGCCGGAAGAAGCCAACAGTACCATATCATCTGCAACAAGCAGCGATGTAATAATGAGACCATCAATTGGGATGCCCTCAACATCCCGGCTGCACCTAGAAATTCTCTCCATAAAAGTTATGAACGGAATCGATGACAAAAGGCATGATCCAACCCTCACTGGAAACAAATCCGACTTAATGCTGGCAATGCGGACCACACTCTGACACTGGTCATAAGAGATTGAACTGCCCATACTAGGGTGTTTTAAACCCCATACTCCCGGACCACACTCTGCAACATTCCCCGAAGTACATGATG
Source organism: Hippocampus kuda (assembly GCA_901007745.1). Lineage (NCBI taxonomy): Eukaryota > Metazoa > Chordata > Actinopteri > Syngnathiformes > Syngnathidae > Hippocampus > Hippocampus kuda. The sequence continues at coordinate 4,587 of CAAKHF010018155.1, read as the reverse complement.
GAATGCCTTCTCCAAGTCCACAAAGCACATGTAGACTTTTTGAGTGAGCTCCCATGTACCCTCAAGTACCTTGCCAAGGGTGCAGAGCTGGTCCACGGCCAGGAGGAAAAACCACATTGCTACTGCTGAATCTGACAATCAACTTCCTTACGGGCTCCCCTCTCCAGCACCCCGTAATAGACCTTACCTGGGAAGCTGAGGAGTGCGATCCCCCGACAGTTAGAACACACCCTCTTGTTTGCCTTCTTAAAAAGGGAAAACCACCAACCCAGAGGCACTGTCCCCTATGTCCATGCGATGTTACTGCGACGTGTCATTCAAGACACACCCACGACATCCAGAGCCTTTAGAAACTCTTGTTGAACATTCATTATCAAGTGTTTTTTTTTGTCTTCTGTATTTATAACCAAGCAACAACATACATCTTTTTATTGGATATCCCCAATTACTCGTTAGAATTTTCAGTGGAAAATCCGAATACCAAAATAGTTGATAGTTGCAGCCCTTAACGATACCCATCTCTACCTGAGGCTTGAAGTATGTGAGTGATGTCTGAATTGATTTGTGTGTGACTTTGACAGAAACGATGTCAGTTACTAATGTCTTTTTTTTTTCCCAGTAGTTTGAATACACACAATGGAATGATGTCTGGTGTGTGATGTGAAACATTTGTCGACAATTGTTGCATTCTAAAGGATCAATCGCTTCCAGTTTGTTTTAATAAAAGACAATGGAAGTACATATGTGTCATTCATTGTGGAAATGCGGGCCATTATGAATACAGTCAAACCTCGGTTTTTGAACGTCTCTGTTCTCGACCAAATCGTTTTTTTATGTTTTTTATGCCTCGGATTACGACCGAAATTCGGTTCTCGAACAAACTGAGTGCACATAAATGCACCATTTGACTGCTCTCGCCTTCCTTACACGAGGAAGTGACGCTTCCTCGGTTAGACGAGGAAGTGATGCTTCCTTGTGTTGCTTTCCATTGTGAGCAGACGTGTTCAATAAACTTTTTTTTTAAAAGAGCGTGGTTTCGGTTTTCGAACAATTCGGTTTTCGAACAGCCTTCTGGAGCGGATCATGGACGAAAACCGAGGTTTGACTGTACTGCTTTGGAAATGGTCAGAAAAAAGACACGTTAGGTAGATGGGGAAAAAATCCAGATGCATTGAGATGAATGGTAATCAAAAGTAATTGTAGCCCTGAATGTTAATTTTTTTTTCATCATTTGATGCTTTGTTAAACAAACAACCAGTTGGCACGGGTGAGTTTTTTGGGGTTGTGAAATAATTCCCCTATTGTGAAAGGTCCAGAAGTATGGATTTGAAATTGATTGTGCAGCCATAGGTTTCTCTCTATAGGATGCACACATATAGCTGACAAGTGTTGGCAAAGTGTTTGAAGAGGCCAGAAGATCAATCTGTCACCTTCAACGGCTCCCGAATAAGGAGGTGGCAAACATGGGATGCTGTTAACCAAAACAACTTTAGTCACCGCAGACTCCCTGCACCAGAGGGGTCACTGATGGAGGGATTTCATCAATTCTAGGAAGACAAAATGCTCTCTTCGTCCATTTCCCTCCCAGAGCAGCTTGGTTGGAATGAGCGAGAATGTGAAAATGTAACACCCCCGCCTCGTGTCAATTTGAAAGTGCACCACATCGACTCATGCTCATGCACCCTTCCATCTTTCTTCCATCTCCCCCTACACCTTCCTCCCCCCAGCTCAAGCAGCTCTGTTGCTTTGGTCCAGCTCTGAAGGCCGTTCTTATTACCGGCATATAGTGCAGGTCAGAATGGCAAGCCAGCAGCATAATATTAAAGCCTAATGAAAGGAATCTCTGCAGGGCCTGTGGTCTACAGCGGCCAGTGGAGGCTGCGCCTCTTTGCCCATTGTTCTTCTTCTCCTTTCCTTTTATTCTGCATTCTTGACTATATCCACTATCTGTGCTTGCCACTGTCAGGCTTTGTCTTGTTCCGTCTTCCATACATTTAAGCTTCGATCGGGTTTTATTTAATCATTATTAAGGCTGCAAGAAAATGTTTATAATCGGGAGTGCAAGTACAGGGCGTCCTCAGTCTACGATGGCGTTCCGTTCCAACAAAGGTGACATCACTCAAAATTCTGCTGTCGTCGATTTGTGAAGTTGTAATCAGAGTCAAAATATGTGTTTGAAGAACACTTGTGGGGCATAATTGAAAACAGTCAGTAGTGTGTGCCTGTAACGGAGTGTGCCTCCTCCAGCTGCAAGAACATATTCTTCAGTGTCGCATGGCGGACTGATTAGTCTCAGTGAGTAGCTCCAAGGTGCACATGCACTGTCAAAAAGGAATAACATCTATTTGTCATTACACGCACTCCTGGAAAAATAAATTGCTGAAAAGGGTGTCACACTTCATTTAACATTCACTTGATACTTGATAGTTAGTTATTTGGGACCCAACAGTCACCACACGGCAAGGGATTGTTCGAAGGTGAGGTGGAGGCGATAGCTCTGTGCTATAGAGGCGTCATACATAAGGCTGCAAAAGCTTTTATTTGCAATGCAAATATATACAGTATTTATCATGTTACATTCATACAAAGTATTTTCTTGCAAAGTTTTACCAGTGGCCGGCACTGTGTGGTCAACAATCAGCATTCACATTCAATATGGTGACATTTGACTAGTCTGGTTTTTATGTTTTTCTCCTTCACCATCACGTTTAATTGGTCAAATTATGTTGTGTTTCATATTCTTTCAGCCCCTTTTTTTGTGTAAAGACGTTTTTACACATTTATTTTTTGGCAGTGTGATGGCACTTTTATCAAAGGTTCAGACTTTCTTTAACTTGTCTGCCCTCAACCCCCCTTAAGTTGTTGTTGTTAACCTTGAGACTTTGATCCTGAAATTCTCAGTTAGATTCTTCCTTTTTTGGGGGGGGGGGGGATCACATTTTCTTTTTTCATACATACAGTGCAGTGATGAAAGTCCTCCAGATTTTCTCGGAATTCTGGATTTTCAGATTTTCATGAAAATTTCTCCGGAAAATTCAGGAAAAATTATTTAAAAATATTAGTTGACAACATTGAACGAACACGCACGTTTGAGTTCGTTGTTTTGCTTTCACAAGCGTAGCCATGCACTAACACTAGGAACAGTAACACCCCTCCCCTCGCATTCTCATGGCCTCGCCATATCTCAGAGATTTCAAAATTTCGGCTGGAACGGAAGCGACAAAGGGTACACCGGTGTACACAAAAGGCAGATTAATCATTGAATGTAGAGTATTTGAATAGCGTTTTGTGTAAACTAATTCATGCATGATCGGCGAGGTACGGCCACAGCGTAATGTTCAAATAGGTAGACAGGCAATCTGACATACATGCAATAGATGCTAGTGTTAGGAACACGTTCAAGTGGACATGGCTTGAGGAAAAGGACTTGAACGGAGAGTTTTTGTCCGACTACATTAGAAAAGTCGACAAACCTGGTAAATCAGTTAAAATCATAGATATATTTGTATTTTCAGGAAAGTCCACTTTCATCTCTGACAGTGGAACACACAGTGAAAAAGACATCGCAGAACAACCACATGACAAACTTGTGCTCCGAAAACACAACCTCTGAAACAGTTGAATTATTATTGAACTTTTACAAGTGAAATCGTCAGCAAACTACAATGGGAATGTGTTTATTGGAATTTTTGGCATTTAATTTGCATCCCTTGAAAACTGGTTGTGGACCTCCCAGATTTTTTCAATGGTATTTATTTGGACACTGGCCTATTTGTGTGCGTGTGTGTGTGTGTGTGTGTGTGTGTGTGTGTGTGTGGGTGTGTGTGGGTGTTTTTCCCCTATGTCGATTATGGTGAAAATAAAGGATACATTTATCATTCATTCTTTGTAATTGTAAATGAAATGTACTATATTGTGAAATATATTATTATCCAGAAGTTTTGTCTATATTGCACATTACTAGTGTGGATGTGTATATCTTTTTGTTACTTTGTGTTTTCATCTTTCTTTTCCCAATGTGCTTTTACTCTCTCAGCCTCACCCATCAAGATTTCATGCCATCATACATTTTAACTCTGCATTATTTATTTTTGCAGTCTTTCTAAAACCAAAGCTCAGCTGTCCTTGTGCCTTTACACATTGCAAATGAATGCATATCCATGCAAATTCTTAAAAAAAAGAAGGCTGAGAATTTGAATATTTTGCTTAAAGCTGCACCCAGGTCGACCCTGCCATTCGGCATTTGAAAGCAGAGTGTCTTTTTGAATACTGAGGCTCTCTCTTTGTCATGTTCGCCAGAGGGGCTGGATGAGCGGAACAGCACCGGCAGGATGGGCAGGCGTCGGATGGGGTAGCTGCGCACAGACAGACTAATTGGGAAAGGGGGGGGGGGGCAATGGGTGTTGGTAAGGTTGAGGAAAAGGTGGGGTATGCAGGAAAGGGGGGAGGGATTTAAGACGACGACCCCGAGATAGGTGGGAGGTGAGAAAGGACAGTGAGATGGGGGATAGGCAGAGAAGAGGTGAAGGTAGAGCAAGTTAAGACTGTAGGTTTGATGTTTACGGAGCCATACTGACTTAACGTATT
>CAAKHF010018154.1:5320-36331 GCA_901007745.1 Hippocampus kuda | reverse complement strand
GGGGGGGGGGGGGGGGGGGGGGGGGGGGGGGGGGGGGGGGGGGGGGGGGGGGGGGGGGGGGCGCTGCAGAACTTTTTATTGGAACAAACAAAACAACACAAAAGCAAATTATATTTTCATTATGATTCAAATCTAATCATGTGTCTCATTGGATTATAAATTGACGGCAGTCCCTGCTAAAAAGTGGTGGTAATTGGGGCTAGTGAATCATTGTTTCAAATTTAGTGGTACCTTGACAACTGAAGTTTGTCAAGTTACGAGCCGTCACTTTGTCCATTTTCTTCCAAACAAAAATTTAATTTACACGTTACCTTTCCTATAACCATAATGTGAGTGTGCCATATGCAGTTTAACAAAAGTTTACAGTAAACCTAAACATAAAACAAAGTATGATGAAAAAAAAAAAAAAACCAAAAACATGTAACATTGTCTTAAGCCAGATTCATGTCGCATGATAATGAGCCCGGATTTTAGCCCCGATTCCCCACTCCCGACAAGCCTAAGGACGCTCCCGTTACTGTAATGTTGATCTGATCAGACTACCGTGTTGGTATTTTCAACATGTTTTAAGTGATTGTCTTGCATGGTGCACCCCATGGACAAACAAGATTGCAACCCGTTGACAGTGGCGCGTGTTCATTCCATCCTCTCAAACTTAGCTGACCAGCCGTAAATCACCGTTAACAAACAAACAAGCAGCGTAGGACTTGGGTGGGTTGGCGGTAACCATACATTTTCTATACTTCTTGTCTTCATTAGTTGTCAGCAGAGATGCTGCTAGACTTCACTTAAGAATGCTTGTTTCTCTATGTTTGGCCTGTGATGGGGTGTACATGTTGTGTACATGTCGACACTCCTATGTAAACAATTTACATTGACTTTAAACCCGTAGAATGCATCGGTTTCAGGTGAAATGTCAAATTTGCCATACAGAAATATCATATACCAACAAAAGCACCTCTGCAACTACATCTGGAATGTTACTCATCATTAGTAGTTTGTTTTTTTGGAAACTGTTCTAAATGCCAAATTTGTTAGGTTTGGTTTTTTTAGATGACCTGTGGCAACATTTGGATGATGAGGTAGGGAAACTGGGAAGAAGTGCAACAGCAGATACTATACCTGAGGTCCAGCGATACCTGGCAGAGGGGAAAATTGCACGCAGTCAAGACCCGCTGTTATAATCGAAGGACCAACACGCTACTTTTCCGAACCTCTCCAGCCTCGCAAAGCAGTTTCTCTGTACGCCGGCATCACCAGTGCCATGCGAGCGTATGTTCTCCACAGCAGGGGAAATAGCATTCAAGAAACGCAACAGACTGAAATTCAAAACACTGGAGCAACTTATTTTTCTGAAAAAAAATTTGTGAAGACAAAGCCCACAAGCATCCTTATTTACATAATTTTCACCTTATTCAAACATATTGAATAATACAATCAATATGAATGCATAGATGTGAATGATATTGTATACACTTCGTCATCAAATCAGTCAGTTCAGTCTGTCAAGTGGGTTGCCTGCAGGGATTTTGAAAGTCCAGCAGGTGTCAGTGGTCAGCGACACAGTATCAACACAGTATCAACACAGTGTGCCATTGTGTCAACACGCGTCATGAGGCCTCATGGACCCATCACTAGCGAAAAGGTTGACGTCAATTTTTAAAATGTCTCCATTCACACCTTCAGGCACAGCGTTATCAGGTTACAGGGTACATGAAAGGGTTAATTTACCTTGCTTGGCCAGCAAGGTAATGTGACGATAAGTCAAACATCAATGAAGCAAAACCCCAAAATAAATGATCAATATACATTTACATGGATAGTGTCCCAAACATGCTGCCCTTCGCTTAAGGAAATAAGTAGAGTAGTATAAGCATGTTGTGCGTTTTGCAGGATAACTTGTATCCTCATTACGCTGGCTTTACTCAAGAACATTGGATCAAATAAACCCCCCCGAATGCTTCTCCAGGGTGTCATGAGACTGCTGCTCAATAAAATGGACGACTCAAAAAAAGTATCACACATTTTAATGCATCAAAGTTGCCTAATAAATCATGAAAACGGTAAATACAGCGCCCTGATTAAAATCAATTTGTAGAAAAAGACCCGTGCAGACTTATAGAATGGCAAATGTCTATTTTGTTTGATGAAAAATAATGCGTTGAGATCCCACAAGCTGGGTTGGCCTTTGTCGTGAGGAATATTCTATATCACACACACACGCACACACATCCTTGGTTTCATAACTGCATGAGAAACCTGATTCATACGAAAGCAATCAATTTGCAATTCTTACAGAAAAGGAAGCCTTGCCATCAATTGGAGGTGTCATTTCATCTCAGATCGAGTGCATTTGAGCATAACCAATCCAGTCGTGTGTTAATACGGAGATTATCAATACTAAAGGGAGCGTCGTCAGTTAATCCTGTTAACATTGACTAACTATTGGATCAGTGTAGACGCACACAACATCTAACATTATCTTTGCATTGACCCATCACATATCTCATACCTCCTGCTGCGTCAATACTGTCAGCTGGCAGTGATGAGACATGAACAGTACTCACAACATAAAATCATCGGCCCCTCAGAATGTATTCATCACAATTCATACTGCCAAATCCGTTTTTACGTAAGGCAGACTAATTACGAAATAAACACCCGAAAACAAGAATTTCAAGTGCTTTTCAAGGCTAAAATCTCTTAACATACCACCACGTAGTCAAAGTCTCTGGCAATAAAATATAATACCGACTGAAGTGGAGATACACCCAATAATAGCAAAACACTTTGAAAGATCAAGGTTCATCATCAACAAGGACACCGTACGATGAAGTTTTTGGGGAACCTGGAGTTTTATCAATTGAGGAATGGCTACACCAACCCTCTGCCATGCCACGCAAGAAAGAAAAAAAAAAAACCCAACTCTTTGTTGTAACTAGTAATACAATTTACATTTGTCCTTGACAGGTATTACTTTGGTATACCAACGCCACACTCAAACAACAGCCACTAAATTGTATTTGCAGTCTAGCCAGCGAAGCAAAACGACAGAAAACAAATGAGCTGTTGTGTTGGTTCTTTTTTAAACGTCTACACAACTCAAACAACTACAGTACAGGCACGTCCTTCTCCTTCTCGGTCTCCGTGCCTTCTGCTCGAGAGTGACCGCCCCCCGATATCGTAAATCAACGATGACTTCAATGACACTCAGAAAAGCAAAAATGTAATGCGCCAAATAGAAAAATGAAGAGAGAAAATCACGAAATAAATTCTATGGGGCACGGGGGGTTGTCAACACACAACAAAGGAACAAACTACACAAACAACTCCGAGACAGTCCATTCTCCTACAAAAGGAAAGATGAAGTTTGGGGATTATTCCCCTCTCCCCGTTATAGTTGAGATGGTATAACCCAAGAGGTGCTTGCTACAATGTTACCAGACAAGTCTTGGGTCGTTATTTAACAAGTGACGGAAGTCCGACAGAGCACGAAAGCAACGCATTCTCGCCGTACGTAATCAACTCTTCAAGAGCATTTGCTCTGGAGCAAATTTAACCCAGTTGCGTTCACACGTGCACATTTGTTCCGGCGTAGCGTCGCAAGCTCCGGAGCAAGTTCTTAAACCACCTCCCTGAGGTGGATCAAATTTGGTCCGGTATAAGGTCTTTAGCGGCGCTACGCCGGAGCAAATGTGCACGTGTGAACGCTCGACTGGCGTAGCGCCAGTCCAGTGCCGGGCCAAATGTTGCCGTGTGAACACCCCTCTAGTCTTCACCATTGCTCCCACGGTGCTCGCAACTTCACTTTGGCTGTTTTTGTCCATTACCCTGGCAACTAAGCACTACAGTAATCCCTGACTTCATGCACCACATTGTGCATATCTCTACCGTGCTGGTCCCCTTCTTCTCTACAGTGTGGTTCACTGAAATGTTGAAAGCGAGCAGCACTTTGTCCATGTTGGTGATGTGGTTGGGCTGGATGTGTTTGTTGGCAATCTGTTTGTGGGATTTCAAAATGCAAAGCACCCCTGTCCCTCATCACATGCTGTAGCCCAAGCGGGGATGTCGGAATGTGTGGATGTGGGGATTGCTTGAGAGATCAGTCGGTAATGTAAGCCAAGTGAGGCCGGCAGAACAGCAGAGTAAAGGTTAAAAATCTCCAAGAAAGCGTCTTTATTTAATGTAAAGCAGAACATTACACTTCGTACACTCCGCATGCTGCCCTCAGTTACGTCCACCTTACCTCTATATAAGCAACGTGTCGGCACGTCAGTCATCGGTCACACAACAGCATTCACAGATATTGGAACTCGGTGCATACACAAGGCGACCCGCATTATTCGGTGCCCAATCCATTTTGGAGAAAATTTAAGACTTTTACGTGCGTCTTATGATTGTGAAAATACGGTAGCTAGATCATCACACATAGATTAACTAGCTGTATTGTTACATCCCTACTTTCTGATGCCGACTGACGTAAAATTCAAACAATGCTCTCTTTCTCTAATACGCATGTTAGAAGATGACTTGTGATGAAAAATTACAATGACTGGCCACTAACTCCATTCACACGTGACTCAGTAATAATTTTAGTGCCAAATAGGCACGTGCACTGAGGGTTGATGCTGGCTAATAAACACAGAGCCTCCATCCAAGCGACTCAGCAACCTGGTTAGAGCTTAACACACTCTTAATTACAGAATGCAGAGCTTCCAAACATTTCAGCAGCTCAAGCAGAAAATGTGATTAATTATGTGGCTGTGAGAAATGTGTCTATTCTGAGGAACGACTGAATGTGTTTTGTTCCCAGGCGAGAGAATGCCTGGCTGTCAACACCGAGCATGCCTGGGCATTGGAAGAATCCGAGTCGAAAAGATTTTATTGCCCACGATAGTTTGACTCTTGGGCATGTTAGTCTTATTTTAGGCAGCATTGTCAAGGCTGACAAGAGGACAGCAGGAAAGACAAATGGGTTGATTTCAAGAGAATAAACCCCATTGCTACCTATTCAACAATGCGCTGGCTTGTCTGACAAGACCAGTTTCACAACTCATGCACAAAGAAAACATCTTGTGGCGATTACTAACAGGAGAGAAAAAAAAAACAATGAGCTGTGACTTGTTTAAGTAAGAGTGCACATACAGGACTTTTAGGTTGGCCAAAATGCCAAACAAGACGAAAACCAGCCTCAACACATTAGCCTGATGACTGAATGCTTCCTGCTTAAATACTCAGCTCTATTGAATTAAGATTCAAATAACTGGTAACATGAATCTCACGTCATCTCTGATTTGTACCATCCCCTAGTTTGGAGGACACTTGGAGGTGGTAATGAAATGATGGGAATAAGGAGGACATTTGCATATGTGGCTGATGAGCCAGACACTGGCGGAATATATGAGCCAACACAGCCAACCATTGCTCCCCCTAGTCATTGTTCTCACCAGCACTCTGTGCATTTATGGGTGTGGAAGTGAGAAAAACAATGCTGTCCCAGAGGCCAGCCTCTAGAGTGCTTGAGTCAGTGAAAAGGGCATGAGAAAGAAAGAGAGCCTGGCCATCTCGAAGCATGTGTGTGTGGGAAGACCCCTCAGATCAAACCCAGACATTATACTACGAAACTAATCGCACTGGGGCCCATGCAGAAGGCTGAAGAGAGAAACTTTGCTGCTAAGTGGCAGTGGTTGTAAAGATGACGTGGGCAGATGCTTGCACAATGCAGATGAAACTTGCGCCATGCCGAAAAACAACAGTGACAACACTTGAGTGGCATCTCTGCCAGATGCTTAACAATTCATATTTCCTCATCTTTATTTGACATTAAGGATGATGAAGCAGTCATTTATGATAAGCACAGTCCTTTTTTTCGTAATTTGTTTGGCAAATCATAACATGTTCAGCAAAGACAGAAAGAGGCAAAGGGACGGGAAGAAGATTAAAAAAAACGAAACATATTCAAAAAATAATAAGTGTTTTGCTTTGTACATAATCATTGTGAATAACTACGATATGATGTCCTCTCGAGCAGGTAAACCAGCTACTATTAAGTTTATCATAAGAATAACAACAAAAAACATTTCCCATTTAATTCAAATAACGTATATTCATGTAGCAGTCCACTGAGTGACGGTGGACGTTCAAGAGTATTTTGTCACAACTACATCGCAAACGTTAAGCTAATTTAGCTTATTTCGAACCACAAAGCGACTAAAAATTTGCAATAAACGTGTCACTACATGTTTACATACATCATAAATGTTTAAAGATCGCATTTACTTACCCAGAATAGAATATTGAATCCAAATAGGAAGTATTTGACGCAGCAGCTGACTTCTGCTTCTTTATATTTGTATTTTCTGTTCATTCTTCCAAAGATAGGTGCTAACGAGCGAGCTAATGAACTACTACGGTCGCTGTGGAATAAACTAGACCAAAACCGCAGTTGTTAAACACCTGAAGTGAGGGTTAACGCGCTCCATAAGAGAATAAAAATAGGTTTTATACTACCCCGGCCAGACTCAGAAGTTACGAACATAACTAGGTTTCCTCGTTTGGACCGTTAGCATGCTAGGCTAGCTAGCACACAACTTTCCCCATTAGCATTACATCCTCAAAAAAACAACAACAACAAATACGAGTCCGTGTAGTCTTATACGCATTTCGCCGAAACTCCATTTACAAGCGTTAACTCTCGTAAGGGAATAACAAAGAGCCGTGTTCAAATAGTTGCCCCTTTGCGATGGGACAACACCCATACGTCATCATCTGTCGTCGAAGCTGGAGTGACAGACGTAAACAGACACAAGGGTGAGACACTTAGTTTCACCTTTGGTAACAAAAACTTAAAATTGTTGTTTTGCGCTCCTCCTTTAATTATGTTATTTCTAAAATCCCCCTGGCACGACTTTTTTTAATCGTCAAACGTATGTGTTAATGGTTTTACGGCCACCTGTTTAGTTGTCATGCAAATTAAGTTTTCCCCCAAGAAGAATTGGATAACTTAATTGCGTACATCCATTCTCAATAGCACTTGTACTCAAAAACAAATGGGAAAGTAACGATTCACATTCACACCTTTGGACAATGTTTAATCTTCAGTTAAATTAACATGATTTTTTTTATTTTGAATATGTTATTTTTTTCTGCAATGAACGCAAACGCACAAGATCAATATTTTCTCAAATGTTGTCACCCTGGGACCTGGAATTTCTTTTGTTGCATAGACATTACGCACGACATGTTTTGTTTAAAAAGTAGTCTGTGACAAACACATGTACAGCATATTGTACCTTCAAATCGGGATGTTCGATACCACTTTTTTTCAGACGATATCAGTACGAGTATTCACAATTTGAGTACTCACTGACACCAATTAACGTTCTCCTATTTTTTGTATAGCAAATTCCATTTAAAGGGACATTGGGTAGAAATTGAAAATTTGTCAATGTTCAATCATGAAAAGAACAACACTTCATTTCAATAACATGGGGAACAAATATGTTCCATCACATTAATGTACATTTTATATAGTCATAGGATCAGTGGTGTTCGAAAGCTGTTCCCATCTGTTGCCTGAGAGCGGGTTAATTTGGACACGAACACAACACAAGGGTCATAGGATCAGTGTGAAGAAATGTAGAATTTGTCAATGTTCAATCATGAAAAGAGCAACACTTAATTTCAATAATATGGAAAAAAAAAATTCGAAAAATGCATGGATGGATGGATATACAACATGGATCATGCCCTATTTTACAGGAGGCTGACATGTTTACCACCATCTTTATGCGACGGATACACTTTTTTTAAAACTAGCTGTCCTCGATTCACTTTGGACTCCCGACCTACCAGTTGAGAATCAGTGTACTAGATTATCTGTATAAATGTGTACTTTTCTGTACACATCTCAAACGTATTGTACCTGTTTTCTGGAATTGTGTGTACAGTATATTTAAGGTAATCTAGACAATGGTAATGTTCCACTCTCTTGATCTTATAGGTAAAATACTGTATATTGATACTTTTCACATGTAGTACCCCTAACTAAAAATTAATTTATTACAAAACACAATAGATTTTGTCAGAAAACATTTATAAACCGAACACAATCCAATTTAAAAATGTTCACTGCAGTGTGCATGTGTCATTACGCGAGGCGCCATCTCTTCAGTGTGGCTTGATGAAGATGGTGGGGCAGTCTTCTCCCAACCCAAAGGGTGACCACGAGGCATCCTGATGCTAAACTCCCAGTTGCTCCTGTTTATGTGTTTTACTACCCAAAAAAACACTGTGTCCACATTCATCATAATGCTACAAAATTCAAAAGATGGTGCTTCACAGCTTCACTTTGGCGATGACAAATGACCCAAAACATACTGTGAAAAGAAACTCGAGACTTTTGAAGCCAAAGAATATTTTACAATGACCAAGTGAGCAGTGACTTTTTCTCAAGCCAAAAGAACATACTTTTCACCCACTGAAGGCAAAAATGAAGGACGCAAGACCCACAAACAGGCAACAAGTGAAGGTGTCTGGCTGTCTGCAGTAAAGACTTGGCCAAGCATCCCCGGGAGGAATCTCAGAATTTGAATACAGTGCAGTTCCACTGGCTGTTACTCCAGTGTGTGTGCACTATTCCAAGCAGTCAGTCATACCATTAAACTCGTTTTCGCCCTTCTGACTTCAACAGCGGCCTCTTGTGTCTCAAATGATGAATTCCTGTTTCTTCCCTTTTTTCACGGAACAGGCGAGGCAACTGCGAGATTTCATGGTTCCTGGTGAGATGTCAAGTTTGAGTGCGATATAAATTGCACAAGTTCGTTTCACTGAATTGCATGACAGACGTATGAGTCAGTACTACGGAGAGGTGCTTGTGTATTTTTCCTATATGTAGGGATTAAGGGAGGTCGATGTTGATCAAAATCTGAATAATCAATGACGATTAAGGAACTAATGTCAAGATGTCTGTGTAATGCAGAGCAGCTTGACATCACTGTAAACTATAACCACAATAATAATCATCATTATAATATTCGCAGATAACCTATTACGACTATATGTAGGATCCTACTATATTCTACAAGTGTACTTGTACACTACCCGAGGTGGTACTTGAACTTGAGGAACATTTATATATGGATGTGTTTGGTCATTTGAACAATTCTCTGAAGTCCTACAGATGGCAGTCTCGGAACCTGAGATAAATTGTGGATTTGGACCTTGGAGGCTGACATTTTGGCAATTCGGTCCTTTCACAAAGTATGTAAACAACTTTCAAATTAAAATGGACGCCAGTGGGTGTGAAGTCAATTTGTAGGTAGCCGAATGCACATTATATACCTATTTGGCTGATAGTGGCAAATTGCAGGTTTTCATCTGTGTCCGATTATTCCAACCTGATTCATTAGATCATTGTTATGGGGCCATCAAAGTCCTTCAGAGCTTGTAATGGCCAGATTAAATTGAATTCTGTCTGCAGTGAGGCACGCTCACAAAACTTTGTAATGAATGTCTTAAAGGTAGAACTCACGAGAATAAATTTACATACGATGAGTTTTTAAATCTGTTTGGGTTGTATTTTAAATTACAATCTCTACTGGGATTTCCCCCACAATTTGATTAGCAAACGATCTTGTGTCGAGAAATAATGTTACAAGGCTTTGCTCGTGTGTAACCACTTTATTTATTGGTTTGCAGACATGCAAGTATGGAATGTTAGTTGTGTAAAAATGCAGTTGCATAATCACAGAGCCCTCAAAAAAGAAATGCTTGCAAAAGTTCAAATGAAGGGTGTCAGCAGTGCTTGGCCTGTCCAGAGTCCTGCTTCAACCAATCCACTGACAGTGACAGGTTTAATCCTTCTGAAGGTCAACACCAAGCAGGTGTCCGTGCCTCAAAAAAACTGAAGTCGGTGATGTGCTGTGTTTGCTGACACATGGTGGGGCAAGACGGGAACGATGTCGGGCTCACATTGAGGATCCATGCTCAAAGCGGAAGGTGTTCATTTGAAAGCCACAACCAGCTCCATCAGTTTTGGCAGCTAACTGGGTTGTACAAAACGTTATTTTGAGACAGTCCAAACTATCTGCGTGTCTATTAGGAATGGGCATTATAATCATTTTAATTGCTCTTGCTTGATCTTAAGTATTGAATCTGTCCTGAAACATTTGAGGCAAAATGGAATGCACTTTGCAGCTGCATCCAACTGAGGCGCTGCTGAGGGAGTCAACGTTACATTAATTTGAGCTTTATTTATAGAAATCTCTGCAATGGCGAGTCCTCCAGGTCGCATTAATCTGCTCGGTATGACAATGGCACAGAAACAGGGCGTCCAGAACATTTAGAGAGGTGCGCTCACCTCATTAAAAACAGTAACAAAATAACAATGAATCAATTGATAGCTAATATTCCAATAATAAGGGCGTTTGGTCAAAAGCCCATCCATTCTAAAGTTACACATCCTTTAATTTGCAACAGTATTTAAAAGCTGTAAATGGGTGGAGCAATGCCACATCACATACACCCTTACTCCCTTTTCCGACTGTAAAGTTTACATTCACTTCAACAAATGCAATATAAAGCAACATATATACACTATGTTACACTGAGTACATATTGCACTATGTATTGCAATTTGCCATGAATTATAAGACACATACTGCAGCCGTGTGTGATTAAGGATTACCATTGAGTTGCATATTATTGTGAGCATTATGAATCAATATGGTCATCAATAAAGTAGGAATGTTTTAAACGTATGTGTTTTGAACATTAAACAGTGATTAATACATTGAAAAAGTAATAATCCATCATTGCTAATGAGCTCGGGAAGCTAAGGAATGCTTGGTGTAAGACTGTAAAGTATAACATTCATTCAAAGTGAAGTTAAAGAAAAAAAATCTTTGGTTAAATTTGCCCTTTCAGTGTGCCGGAAGCGTACAAGCTACCACAATTGTTGATGTTAAAAGCTTGTTCTTGTCATTCTAAAGCCATAAGTCACATCAAATATTAATTGTTGTGAATGAAGAATTTTGACGATTCAAGATCTCTGTTTACAATGCCAACGAAACCACCAAGTGTTGAAACCTCACAGGTCAGTAGAGATGGTGCTTTTCTTCACCCTCAGACTGCCGCTCCAACCACGGGGACAGGTGTTGTAAGAATGCATGCCAGGTGACCGCAGGCCCGAGTCCTCGGACTCTATGGATGCATCCGAGTCGGTCAGAGAGCGTGTGTTGTAGAGCCTCACGGGAGAGCAGATCCGCTGTGTTGGGGTTGGAGGAGGGCTGGCGAAGGTAGGCGACTGGCCGCCCAGCGGTTGTGACTGCACTGGTTTACAGTCATAACCATGGAGGGCATAGCCCACAGGTGAGATAGGCAAGCTGTGACCGCTCAGTGCACCTGGCGAGGGGCTGTTTTTACGTTTGGCTGCATTGATTATGTTCTTTGCCAGCATTCGATGGTTGGCCTTTGAGTCTAAATTATTACTGATTGGGGACATGCAGCGACTGTCCTTGGCTAGGGAAACAGGAGAGGAGGCAGAGGATATGGACAGACGGTTCGCAGAAGGGAAAGACAAACTTGTATGAGACAGCGCAGGAGACTGGGAACGTGAGCGCCAAGGGGGCGAGACAGGAGAAGTGCTTGTTGATGTTTTGGAAAGTGTGGAAGTTGAAAAAGTGGAAGGATGGATAGTCTGGATTACCATTGGTGACTGACACCTTGGACTCCAAGGAGGAGAACGGTGAGGTGCAGTTGTAGATGTTTGAAAAGGTCTGGAAGAAGAAAGTGAGGGCAGGGTGGAATTCTCGGCACTCACGCTCACCATGGGAGACTGGCATCTTGATCCCCAAGGTGGAGAGAGTGGGGAGGTGTTTGTGGATGTTTTAGATGAAATGTGTGAAGCATTTGATGATTGCGCATGGACTACCGGGGACTGGCACCTTGAACCCCATGGTAGCGAACGAGAGGAATTGGACGTTTGGAATCTGAAATCATGACCAGAGGAATTGGCGGATGACTGGATGTTCTGGGAGACCATTGGGGAGTGGCATCTTGAACCCCAAGGCGGCGAGCATGGAGATGTGGATGTCGAGGTCTGTGGTGGCTCGGTCACGGAAGCCGATGAAACTGTGGAAAGCTGAATCCCTTGATTGCTCATTGGAGATCGGCATCTTGTAACCCTTGAAAACGGAATAGGTGAGGTGACTGATCGGCTGGAGACAGTCGCGGAGGGACTCTTAGTTTGAAGACCGGACATCCACGTTGGACTGGCGAGACAGTCGGGGCTGCTGTACTTCCTTGTAGGGCCCAGCCGAGTCTCACTGGGTGGTTCGGTTGGGGAGGGTTCCTTTGGTTTCTGTTGGACCACAACAAATATAACTTTTTAGTGTGTAATCCTTCACAGAATGCAATAGCGAGCCAACTTGGCAGTCACACGTATGCAACTTGATTCATTGTTTTGTTCGTTACCAGCTCAGGAAAGAGATACATATGGGAAATAGCACATGCGTTTTTAAATAGAGGGATTCTCTTCAGCCTAAATAATATTTATTATAATCACAGTGGCATTAAGGTCATAGCTATGAATTTTAATCCTCAGCATGTGTTTGTGCACTATGCCTGGCCGATAGATAGCCCATGTCGACCTAGTTTTATGTGTTGTTCTCAGGTTACCCTGAATATGAATGGCCTTTGCAGGCAAGGATTTGAGGATACTTGACTGAACAACGTGTAATCACCTCCATTGAACACCTTGATAAATGTGCTCTCACCATCTCAATGTAATAATCATTTGAAGACGACTTCAGCTGCTTATGAAAAAAGAAGGAGCATTTTGGAAAATAAAAAGTTTTATTTCTTTAAATGTCTGAGCCCTTCATGACCAGTACGACCATACGTGATTGGGATTCCTAATGTGTAACTAACCGATACTGAAGTGACGGGCAAAACATAATTTAACATCTCATGTTATAAAATATGCTTGTGGTGACAATTATATGTAAGATTATCAGGGTCTTATTATTTATTTAGTATGATCAAGTGTTTGCAGTGTTGCAAGAATACCAGGAAACTCGCCCATACATTAAAAGTCAAAGTAAAATATGAAAATAGAAAAAGGAGGAGAAGGTCACAGATGAGTAAAGGGTATGAAGCTTTAATCAGAGGAAGAAAAGATTCAGCTCAAATACAATTGGAACAGAACGTGAATGAAGTTTTATGAAGTGAAACAGGCATGCAATCTCTGCGGAAAGAATGGCCAATGAGTGATTATTTTCTTTGAACAAACAATTCTGGAATTGCTGCTTGAAGTCATGAAAATAATGTAGATGCAGGTCCTGGAAGCAAAATCGCGTGGTGTCTGCAGATGGCAAACATCAAAGAATCCAAGTATTCAGCAAAATTTTGAGTAAAAAAAAAAAAAAAAAAAAATGGTGTTGAGCAGAGCAAATTACCCTTTAGATATAAAGACATAAAAGGAATTCTATGGCTGCATTTTCACTTCAGTGAGAAGCATTAAATTGCAAATTGCAGCTCATAAAGCGGATGCCACACCTGTCAAAGTGCTTTGTAACAGCATCACCCGGCTCCTCAATTACACGGTGGGGAAGAGGCAAAGCAAAGTTATTATAATCCGATACCCAAGAAGGAGGCATTTTGGTGCCAAAGTGCCTTGCAGCATTGGGCACAATGATTAAGTTAACACACATTTTTACTCAGGTTGATGCCTTGGGTGTTATCTGACGAAATCAGCGACTTCAATTCAAATTGACATTTTAATTTTCTCTTGTAAAGAACAACAGATGTATTGTGTGGCTTTATGTATATCATGTAAATCATTCACATCAATAATTTCTATTCAAGAGGGAACTTAGGGAAAGCAAAGGGGGATGAAGACACACAGGAAGGTGCAGGAAAAAGAAAAATAGTTCAGATATTATGCCCAATAAAGTTTGGCAATGACCAGGTTAGCACATCAAAGTTCTTAAAAGATAAAAGGCCTCCACACCTGTGCTTCAAGCCCGGCTTTCTTGGCAGAAAATCTTGGCTTTGGTGCTTGGATCCCCAGCCGAGGAGATGACACACGGGTTGGAGAAAAAGCAGTTGATGGCTTCCCACCGGCTGGGTTTGATGGATAGTCTACTCTTGTGATGGAGCTGACGGGAAACTGAGGAGATTGAGACTGGGTGGAAAAGACAGAAGCAGGGTTGTTCGGTAAGGAAGCCTGTCTAGATAAAGATGGAGGGAGGAACTCGTTTTTGGATTGCGGTGCTCCTTTCGGTAGGGTACTCAACGGGTCCTTGACTGGCTTAAGGATGAAGAGGGATGAGTTAAGTTGGTAGGGTTTGTGTCTTGAGAGGTCCATCTCGATCTTGGAGCAACCATTCTCAAGAGGAAGGGTCTCTTGAACTTGTGTTGCTGGTGCCGCTTGTCTTGGTTTCGGCTTGGCAGTTTGTTGGGCTTTCATGTTGAGTGCAAGTTGAGCGCACATGTCAGAGTTTTTAGCAATAGCTTTGACCCTACCCGGCATATTTGATGGGTAAACCCACGATGGTGGCAAAGACATTGTTGGAGAAGGAGGTCTGATATGTTGACCTGCATTCTGCTTCTCAACGATGAATTTCTCCATTCTGGACTTGCGCTTGGCAAAAAGATCTGCACCTTTTCCCGATGCATCACTGAGGGTCTGTTCTGGTTTATGTTCGACCCTTGTATAGGTTCTGGAGCTCTTCAGACAGGAGGTCCACTCTGGGGCTTTGGCTTCTTCAGCCCTTTCTTCCTCTTTGGCAAGGAAGTTGGATGCTTCCGCACCCAGCGCTAGTAACTCCTCCTCAGATGCGGACTCAGGCACAGGTCTTTGCCTGTGGTTCTTCATTTCATCCACCCCTTGCACAAGAGAAAGCAACTCAGGGTTCGGAGCGACAACCTTCTTCTCTTTGAACGTGAACATCGACTTTTTAGTGGGTCGTTTGGCAACACTATCCTCAAGTAATCCTGTTTTTATTGGTGGCACAGACTTCCTTTCTGGAAAAGGTTGAGGAACGAAAGCGGAAGGTTTTGGCGCTGTTGGGGGCCCATAATGGGGAAGTGGTGTAGCAGCATTCTGAGATACAGTAAAGGCAGGCGTTGGTGGAGGGCTAGTGGGAGTCGTCACAGGTGGACTGAAGTAATCGGTCTTTGGAGGCTCGTTTGTGAAGGCAGGTAGGGGAGGTGTGGGATATGCTGGAGGGGGCGCAGGTGAAACTGCGACTGGCTGGGGAGCAGTGAATGCAAAACGAGTCGGGAGGTTGTCCAAGACAGGACTACCTGCCTCTTGAGACTGCACCGTCAGCGGTGAGAAAAACGGCCTGGCAGTTCGATTGATGATGGTGGTCTGCTTCGATGCAGACACACCTGGAATCGGCGGTCCATGGCAGCCATTGGAAAGCTTTTCAAGAGGAGGTGATGAGATGCGGCCTCCATTTATCGCCGCCTCTTTCTCCAGAAGATTCATTGCAATTGGATTCGTATTTTCTCTTTCAGGTGGAAGCTCATCCTTGACTTCGCCTTCAAGTTCTTTGTAGACTGCATCCTTTTGCTCCTCCTCCTGCTCATGTATTTCTTTTACAGGGAGGAAATGTCTTTCCTGGATAGTATTGTGCTCAGCTACATCTTCTTTAACATAACAGTCACCTTGTTCCTCCATGCTATCGCCTGTTGCCTGTGTACTTCCGATAGGCACGAATAGTGGGTTGGTAGTGCAATTCTTATAGTTCAAGTCTTTGTCCTTCTCCTCACGACTTCTCTCTGCCCATGTTAGTTTGCCACATGACGGGTTGGGTTTCACATTCCCGGTTACGTCCTCCTTCGAGCGCACTCCACCGCTTTCCAGTGTGAAGGCGCTGACTCTCTGCTTGCGCCGGTTGAAGAGTTGCACGCCTCGGGAGCTGCAGCTGGAAGGGACAGTGAGCTGCGCAGCAATGATGTGACTCCTCTGGCGGGCCTCCTTTAGCTCCTTCTCAGATAAGCTGACGCTCCTGGTTAGATCTAGCGGGGGAAAGAAAGAGTAAAGGGGCACTTTGGTTAGTCATGGAAATATACAGGTCATCTTCATTCGATATTTTTGATTCATGGTAAAGGTGACCCAACTTGCTCGGTTTGGAGGAAAGGGTTGTGTTCCTTATCTCAAATTGAAACAAAGACAACTCCCTCACCACCTAATCATCAGGAGACAGCTTGGGAAAGCTATAAGAAAGAGAGGCATTATCGTTTGATTTAAAAACAAACCACAAGTTTCCCTTTATTGACCAGAATTTAAAGGCCAGTGGTGTCCATTTGCTTTGTGACGCTTAAAAATGATAGTATTCAGCGTGCCTCTGCTTAAAATTATGGTTTGTTTTCTGAGCTTAAGAATTCCATTCCAAGCAGCAAAGTTATTTCCTCTGCAATCTGGTCAAGTCCCTCCCTGAGCATTCTTCCACTATGGAGAAAACCCCCTGCTTAAACTTCCAGCCTGCCTGCGTTCCTACTGCAACACTCACACACTCATTTTTACCATAAGCAGCTTCAAAAACCTCTGTTAAGTCCTGTAGTATGGGCGCTATACATTAAAGTAATTTCATTTTAAAATAAAAGCATAAAAATAGCTTCCAAGTATATGAGAATATCAGTTGCAATTTTTTAAGGACACCCCCCCCCCCCCAACTCCACATCTCAAATGGTATAATGTGCTGAATAATGTGCATTCAAAGGATAATGACTGTTTCTGGGCACACGTTTGACATTATTCATGTAATTCTGACTGGTGGAAGTCATGTCATGCCCCTGCAGGAGGTTCCCATGACAACTGGAGCAAACATGACTCATTCTGTGTTCCGTACATTGATTTATTCAGACAGCCACATTATTTAAAGTAATTATATGTGGTTAATGATAATTACAGATTGGTAGAACACATGTCACTTATGGCTGGCTTTCCTGCTCACCGACTAAGAGTAAATGTACTATATGCATCTGTAATTGATTCTGCAATTGAGCGCTCTTGGGTGATGAGGAATATAAAGTATGACATCCTTTTTTGTTTGAATTTGAAATTGCATGGTTATTTATAGGCTTTATTGAAGTTTGAACTCAAGTCCCAGGACCTCTTTTTAAGGCAGCCTGTTGGTCCATTTCCCCAAAATGACTTTTATTAGCGACTGACTTTGAATATTTTCGGCCTGTGGAATATATCAGAGCAGTGAAGCTTGAAATGAAATGTCCTCACTATAAACATTTGCCTCTAGTGGCAGCCAGATTAGTTATCAGGTAACATGCAGGTGCAAATCCAGGCACATGATATTCACATCATGAGCTTCTCAAAATAAATGCTAAATACTACCCTCCCTAGCAACTAAAAGTGGTGTGTTTTTGCTCGTGATTTAAATCAAACTAACTTTCAATTAATCTGCCATGAAGACAATGATTAAAAAGTCCACAACAAGGAAACAGAATAAGTAAGTTAATGGACATAAATTAGAATAAACAGTTTCACATTTAACTCTCACCCAACATAAGCTTTCCAATAATCCAAAACTTTTTATGTCATCAAAGTAACGTACTGCATACTACTGGGTTGCATTTCCTCACAACAGAAAAACCTGATAAATCCCAACTTTCAATCTCCAGAGTTTCCTTTAAATTTGGGCAGTTTCTCCGAGCGCAGATGGTTTTCTCTCTTACCTTACCCCTGTCACATTCACAGCTCGGCCGTTTTTGTACGTCCCAAAGAGCTTTCCGCTGAACTGCATCTGCTTGCCTCACACACCCCTTTCCCTTTCTGTAGTGTGGCACAAGCTCCAATTTCCTTTTCTTCAGTCCAGCCAGCACACAGAGAGGGAGGGTGTCTGCAGCTGGAGCCTGCGCCGCCTGTCTGCCTGTCTGCCTGTCTGCCTGTCTGCCTGTCTGCCTGCAGCTCTGTTATACTACTTCTAACACAGCTTCATTTCTTGAACAAAAAAACAACTCAGCAGGCCTTATGGCTTCTGTAGAAAAGCTATGGATGTCAGCTCTGACTTTTGTTGTGACAGTTCAAGAGGAGCGACCAATCTGTTTTGAGCGGCTTATCTCCGTCTGATGTCGAGTGACAGCAGAAAAAGCGTCTGACCCTCGTTGGAAAGGGAGATGCTCCAGCTGATGTGCAAACGGATTAGTGCACTGAGACCACAGAGCCCAGCCCAGTGGCTGACCCCTGCTACCCTCCCTGTCCGTCCGTGTGTTTATTATGCACTCTCCCTGAGTGCCTGGCCTCTTTGAACCCTCTGGGCATAAACTCCAACCTGCACTGGATGGGATAGGAATTTCCTGTCCTGTAGTGAAGACAAAACTTGAAGCTCCGAGAGCCATGATATCAAATCGCCCACACCCACTTTCTCTCACCACATCCAAATTCACCACCTCCTCCCTCTGCTATCAGTCCCGTCCCCGTCAGCCTCCCCTCCATGGAATAGAAAACTCCCCACACAGCGGGGGGATTTTGAAGTCAGAGGGCTAACCCTGCATTTTGTGTATCAAAGGTCAGATTACCCTGTCGGATGTTATCTTTCATCAGGCACTGGCTGTAGGCTGAGTGGGATGACAGCACTGGCCCCAGTGGCTCTTGTGTGAAGCGGTATAGAAAGACAAGGATTAACAGAGGTCCTGAGATCTCCTGGACTGAATGTGACCTAAACTCCAGGTGAATCCCATTGCGGCGGGGTCCGAGGGTGGTTTGGGCAATAAGAGATGGACCCAGGGGTTAAAGCCAACCTTATAGTGTTTCTGTGTCAAAGGTCTGTGCAGAGATGTAGCCAACGTTAAAGGGCCTTGCATTCGGTGAGCTGTATGAGGAAACCCAATGGAAATTAACGGCTACATTAGGTACACCCACACAAGGTAACATGGATAGAGAACATTAATTTCTCTGATAGTTGGCAATGCAAGTGTTCTGACCATCCCAGGGTATAAAATGGTACAGTCCCACACGCTTTATCATTCTTCCAAAAGTGTTGAAAACTCTGGAATTACATCCCATTTGATAGTACAAATACGCCTAATCTAGTCTCTTCTGACTGTATGGCTATTGACACTAATTATGATTCAGAGTTTTCATTCCTAATTATTTTGACAACGTAATGTTTTTTTTAATCGGGGCTGAGCGGCTTAGACCGACATGGCTGTCAGTCACCATGCTGTGTATTTTATTGATGACATTTCCGTTGCTGACGGCCTTGCATGGATTTTGACTGGACGGAAACAGATGTTTCTTGGAGAATTTTGCCATCTCCAGTTACACAGAAGGCGGAACCTTTTTTGTTTCTGACGTTTTGCCTTCTACCCCTTTCTTCCAAGCTTTTGTTTTTTTCCCCAACCAAACGCGCCACATTTAAAGAAACATAGCCCCGATTGGGAAAAGACACTTCTACTCAAGTGAGGAGAGAAAGTACCAGGTGAACAAACACTCACTTGTTTTGCTTCGCATCTGTTCCACATTGTGTCCAGTCGTTTCATGTGTTGTATTAGACTCCTCCACGATGTTGGCTTGTGCTGCCTGGATAGGTTTAGTCAATCCTTCTGGACTACAGCTCACTCCTCGACGCAAAGACGTGTGTCCTTTCTCCATCTCCATTCTTATTCCAAGTTCAAATCACTCCTCTGCAGTCCTCTATGTAAGTCTTTTCATCCACGTTGGATCAAAGCTCCCTGTTGAAGTTTTAGTCCTCACTGGTATACAGGGAGAAAAGCGAAAAACAAAACAAAATAAAAATGTGTCAAAGAAAGGAAGCACGGTTCTCCAGTTGGCTAACGGTCGTGGCCATGCATTTCGCAAAAATCCTTCCAAATGTTTTCTTGCGGTCGACTGAAAAATCTCAACAAGAACTGTACTCTGGCTTTTGTCTTCATCAAGTCTAATTCTCTATTTCACTGGCTCGCCCTCTAGGGCCTAGGCAACAATCCCAAAATGAGTTCCACTGGACGTCTGCCACAAAAAAAAAAAAAAAAAATTGCTCCATTTTGGCATGGAGAGCCGAGAAACAGCCCAGTCTTCTCTAAATCTCCTTTTTCTTTTCCCAGACGTTGTTCTTCCTCCGTCGCTATTTCAGTCACCAAAGCCTTCTCTCTGTCTTCATCCAAATCTCCAGCCCCCAGATTATTTTTCTTTCAGCGAAAAGATCTGCTCTTTATCTTGGCGATCATAACTACAGTGTGACATGAAAAGGGAGCTGCGCATATGGCAGTTTCCTGCTGTTGGGTGCATGTGAGGAATAACATTTCACTCTGCAAAGGTCATTCCAAAGATGGCTTTGCATTGAAGCTGTTCAATTATGTCGTGGTTCCTGTGTTACTTTTTTTATATTACAGCCCAACAAAGTGTTTAGAGCAGACTGCTCTTTTTCCAGTACTAAAAAACATCACAATTAAGGTAGCCATCACCCCGATTTGAGTTACAACTCTTTGGGTCTGTCTTCACCTTGTTTCTTCATATTTTTCCCCTCGTCAATGCCTTGTTTTGTTGAGCCTGTTTTGGCTCAGACTCAAAGTCATGTTGAAAAGAATCTGGTGCTTAAGTGCAAAAAGGCAACTTTTTCTAATCCCTCCATGAAACCATGTCCTCTCCAAGGTAACCTGCAAAACAGAAAGAGATGTTTTATAAATCTGGCAGAGACCCTGCCCCAGCATTAACAAGATAAAATCGGTTCCCATTCTATTTTTAGCTGTTGAGTCGGAGAAGTATTAACTGATGTCTGATGGAATTTTCAAGCGAAAATAATTTTCTTTTAACTTGTCATGCTCTTTCAAAATTAATTACGTCAAGTTTATTTGCGAGTCCCTTAATCACAAGAGTCCCCAAGGGCTTCTCAAAGCCTCCGTCGACAAATACAAGTGTTGGTGTGATCATGAATAATCCTGGTCTTAAATTCATATACTCACCCTGACCAAATTGTGAGGTAATGTACCCTTGATCTGACTCTCCTTGAAGATTCTCAACACGGTCTTTGTTTTTGTTCATGTGGTAACTCAATGTCACTTCATCAATGTTATGACTAAATGTCTTTCCAGTGATGCTTTTGTGTTTTTGCATCTGCCCCTCAACCCTTGATGATAGCGATGTATTAACTCATTCAGTACCAGCCAATTCTAGACCAAGTCTGAAAAGACGTTTAAAAACGTCTTTGGGAGTGAATGAGTTAATAAGGAAAGTCACTCAGCAATGTGTTAGCAGAGTCCTAACCTTGAAGACAGTCAAAACAAAACGGTGCCGGGCAACGAAAAAGCTCCACAATTTCGCGTAGTGGCGTGATGGGGGCGAGTAAGGCCAGATGAAGGCTGGTACTGTTTAGACTCTCTGACAACAACCCTTTGAGTCTCACAGATGTGTCATGGATCTGGATATCATTGGAAGACTGACATTATTTTCTTCATTCCCCAGCATTCTCATGTCCATCTCGAGTTCAAAATGGCCCTGGTATGGCATTGCTTCAAAGCTTTCTTGAGAAATCCACACCCGACTAATTGTACTGTATGTGCTCTTCATGCTTGACATCTGATGTCATCTCCCCTCCTTTCGCCCAATTTAGCCACCAATTACTTTGAACTTCAAAAGCCGCTCCACTTTGTGCCCACCTGTGCTGCTCACCCACAACTCCATCGCTTCCCTGTGCCACTCATTCACCTCCGTGATTTAAGGTCGGGATATCATTTACAGTCTGGGCCCTGGAGGCCACTTTAGTGTGTAATCACAGTGTTCCTGTTCATTGTCAGTGAATGATGCATCCACAGGTAGACAGCCAGATAAACTGTTCTCAGTCTTCTAATGTGTACATATACCGGATGCATTAGTGGCTCGGAAATAGAAAGAATGTATGCATAGTGATTCACTGATATGCATGCTTTCTATATTGTGCTGGAAGCGTAAGAATTTAGATATGTGATCAGTGTAGTCTGAACTGCTCTAAGCCTTGAAGGTGTATCACTTAACAAGTTCATGAGGAGGCATCTTTACACAATTGGTTCTGCCATGTGTCTGCTAGCTTTTATTTATACTGTATTAAAAAATGGCTAAAATGCTGAAGGATTTTTTTTTTTTGTTCACCTGACCCAGACAATTAAGCAATTCAATGCCTTCATGGGAAGCTGAGCAATGATGTTTGGTTATACTCCAAAACTGTCATTCCTAGTTCATAAATCCTGGTCGGGAGAGGAGCGGGGAGGAGGGCATGATGGTTAACGTGCCTCAGCTTGTGCTGCGTGATGACTGACATCTAAAACATGGCTGAGTTCCAATGAATCTCATGTATCTTGCCTAAACTATTATTTTATTTTCAGGAACTAATGGCTGGGCGGGGGGGAATCCAGCCAATGGTTTGCCACATATTGCACTCCCCTGTTCACAGGTGTGAAAGTTCAAGTGACAGAAATTCAAATTAGAGGGAGGTGTGTGTGCTCCATTGCCAAGAGGGAGCCACCGCGACCTGAAAACTTTTAAACATGAGAGGAATCAAGCACTTTTTGAAAATAACTATTATCAGTACTATAGTGATAATTACAAACACATTTCAGAGATCTATAACATGAGTAGAGATACTCTAAGACAGTTATCATGTGATTTCTCCCAGCCAGTCAGCAGATAAAGGTCATGACAATACTCGTATATTCCAATCAGTGCCATATAAATGTCTTGCAGCGCCCTATTGCAATTCATTGGGCACACCGTGCATAAAAGTCAGTACATAGTCCACATTTCCCCTAATGTAAAATACCGTTATCATCACGGATGATGATAACGGGATCGTTATGAACCCCAGAGCCACAGCGGCGAGACAAAGAACCCTGCAAGTCCCCAATGAGGGGAATAACAGCAAGCCCCGAGCGTTTGCCATCTCCTCCAAACTTTCCATGCTTTGTTTCAATTAGCCGCCTGTCTGCTCTCTCTAAACAAAGACAGCAACTTACCCCCTGAAGATAAATGGAACGGCCTGCAGGTGACGGGGTCTGCAGCAGCAGTACTCATTGCTGTGAGGCGCATGCTGGTCCACTCACTGCAGCTCACCTGTACTCCGCTGGGTCTGTCTGTGTGCGGCAGTAGTAGAGTGGACTGCCCCCTTTTTCAGTTCCTAAATGACTATGCACACACACACACCTCCCTCCCCTCTCCCTTCCTCATCTCACTCATGAAACAGACGATGGATGGGGCGGGGTGGAGGGTCAGCTGGAACACAGAGGGCTCTTTGTCTGGAATCTTTTTCATATGGTTTCCTTCAGGCTTGCATACTGAACACATTATGCTCTAATATATTTTTCATATTCAACACGAGGATGTTGAGCAGTTTGTCGGCCCCACAATTTTCTCCCGTCCCTCCTTCTCTGTTTTTAATTCTTGACCTACTTTCCCGCCAAGTACGCCAGGCAGAGTGCTCCAAACAGAACTAAAATGGCAGGATAAATGTGAACAAAGTGTCTGGGGGGAAAAAAATCCTTTTTCGTCCAAAAGAATACGCACAGAATGGGAAAAAGCTTACTTTCGTGGGATTCAATCAAGATTTCCACATTTTGTTGGAAACATGTGCAGTGATTATTGTACTCCCTATGACTCCAGCACTTAGATGCTTATCTTTCTCCCACAGTGAGGGAATGTCATATTCATTTTGTCAAAGAGCATTTCATGCACACTGACAAATACCTCGATTATGAAGTAGTACCTTAGCAACCATTTCAAAGCGTGTGCATGGCTGGTGCCATATGATAGATAACGTAGTCAGTAACTGGTGCGTGAAATTTGGAGTCGGATTAGTTTATTTATCTTAACATTAACCCCAAAACAGGGCAACAGTAGGGATAATTCCAAACAGACGTGTTGAGTTGTCATGAAAAATACACACGTGCACGCACGTGTTTATAGTCTACATTCTCAATAATCCGGACAATAACTGACAGATGTTAACAGTCCATTTTAACCTTAATCCACGGAATGAAAATCTCAAAGAATGAGGTGTGATTGATTGAAACACAAGCATTAGAACCAATGTGAATAAGATTATCCTTGTGTGAGGGCCTTGTATTTGTTCATCAAATAGGACAACTGAATATATGTGCGTGTCAGTGTTGGCTGACTAAGTGGCTTTAACACAATTCTGAAATGCACATTAAAAGCATTGCATACCCACTGACCACCCACATCCCTGTGAGAAACAGGCTCATCAATCAATTCAGAATTCGTTCAAATTAAATTTGATGAATCTTAGAAGCGGGCGGCCCGGTGGTCGACTGGTTAGCACGTCGGCCTCACGGTGCAGATGCGCAGGGTTCCATTCTGGCTCCGGCCTTCCTGTGTGGAGTTTGCATGTTCTCCCCGTGTCTGCGTGGGTTTTCTCCGGGTGCTCCGGTTTCCTCCCACATTCCAAAAACATGCATGGCAGACTGATTGAACACTCGAAATTGTCCCTAGGTGTGAGTGTGAGTATGAGCGTGGATGGTTGTTTGTCTATGTGTGCCCTGCGATTGGCTGTTAACCGATTCAGGGTGTCCCCCGCCTACTGCCCGATGACAGCTGGCATAGGCTCCAGCATGCCCCGTGACCCTTGTGCGGATGAGCAGACCAGGGAATGGATGGATGGATGAATTTTAGAAATATCTCATTATACTGTCAGAGGTGTCAATTTTTAATATCATACAGAGACAACGCAAGGAAATACAAAATGCAGTTTCTAAATGCCAATTTAATTTATTAAGGCACAAAAACATCTAAAACTACCTTTCCCTATGTGAAAAAGAACCCCACCCCCCACCCCTTGTTAAATCACAAAGTAACTGTGACTAACGATAGTTCTGGGAAAGCTGAGTTCAATGTCACAGGCAACACCCTAGCACGACATTTGTTGAGTCAAGAAATCACATAAATAGAATCTGTCAGACAAAGTGAAATATGCTACAAGAGCTCAAGAAATAATCGCATCATGCCACGATCCGAAGAAATTACAAAAAAAGTTATTAAAATCTCTCAGTCTCGAAAAGGTTACAAAGCTACTTCCAAGAGTCTGGGGATTCAGCAAACCACTGTAAGAGCGATTATCCACAAATGGAGAAAACCAGAAACAGTGGCAAACATTCCCACGCGTGGTCAATCAGTTAAAATTACATCAAGAGAAGCAATTCTGTGAAGAAGAGTGGGCCAAAATTCTTCCACAGCGATGTGAAAGACTCATCACCAATTACAGAAAATACTTGATTTCAGTTATTGCTGCCAAGGGTGGCACAACCCATTGTTGAGTTTATGGGGCAATTACTTTTTCACATAGGGACAGATTTTTTTGTGTGTCAAAATTAATGACATTGGCTTCTAGAAACTGCATTTTGTATTTTCTTGGGTTGTCCGTGGATGATATTAGAAGTGGTTTGATGAACTGAAATCTCTGAGTGTAAAAAATATACAAAAAACACAGAAATCAGAAAGGGGGCAAATACTTTTTCACGGCACTGTCGATGTGTGAAAATATTTGCTGCCACTATTTTCCATGCCCTCTGATTTTGTTTGTTTGTTTGTTTGTTTGTTTGTTTTTTAAAGATATACCACAATGTGACAACAAGGCACTTTAAAGCAGCCACACCAGCCCATAACCCCACTTCCACCTTCTTTCTGTGACATGCTCTCAATTCTCGACACACTTTAAAGCGGCCACACAGGCCCAAAGCGTCCACATGCTCTCTGTCAAGTTGGAATTTCAAAATAGGGTTAGGATTTCAAGTAAGGTTAGCGTTTCAAAGTAGAGTTTCAAAATAGGTTAATTTGTAACAGTGGTTATGGATGATTGATGCAACCATCAAGATATGTGACCACAGGCTTCAAAGTAGGGTATCAGTTAAAAAAAAAAAAAAATCTCATCTCCTCGCTATTCCACCTTCCTCTACTTGGTATTCACACAATCAGGCCTATAAAGTGGCAACGGCAGCGGACTTTCCTTAGGGAATATGCATTTCCAGGGTCAATGTGCGGCTAACTTGTTAAATGAGCACCACAATTGTGGCAGATAACTGCTGATGCGAACAAAGGCAAGTTCTTGTACTGTTTTAGCCACGCCCTCCACCCCCCCCCCCAAAAAAAGAAAAATCTGGAAAACTGAAATGGTGAAAAAACATTTCACGCTATTTCTCCACAACTGAGTACTACATAGTTCTCAGTCTTTGCACATGGTTCCAGCAATTATTTTCAAACGTGTAACACATATTTAGAAAAGATTTGAATTCACTTTAAATATGTTGTTTGAAATATACATAACATTTTCATAGTGTTATGAAACAACCCAGTTGGGGCAAAACAGAATGACCACGCAACAAAAATTACTTTGGCATCTCTGTAGTGAGCATCGATTCATACGTGATGATCCTGACTGAGCACTCCCTTGATTGACCACGTAACTCAAACTGCATCATCTGCTGATGTAATAAACCTTTGCAGCGATGTTGTGAGTCGATGGTACAGTATACTTGGAACATCACAATGGAGTTTAAGGTTATGACATGGATCCATGGCAGATCTGGAGGCTTGCAGCAGAAATGAAATCACATGATGGAAAGTACCATTTTTAGATCCGGCAAGCTTCAGCAGAAATTCTTAATTACCCGCCAGCTTTTGGATAAGCTAACTTTAAAGTGTATTTCTTCTGGCTGCAGTTTACCGCTCTATTAAACTGAAGGTCACACAAGCTTGAGAAAAATACTTAATTTTATCCTCCCCTCCATACCTCCCAAAAATACAGGATATTCGCTCTTAAGGTGAAAGCGGAAGGATGGGTGAATCTGGAGGTTTACGTCAGAGTTAATTGTTTCTTGAAGGCTTGAGAAGGAATGTCTAATTACCCTCCAACTATTGGTTAAGCCAATTTTAAAGTGGATTTCATCTTGGTACAATTCGCCATTCCATCAAATAGAAGGTCACACAAAGTTTAGAGACAGGCTTCAATAGAAACAGCAGGATTTTGGATCAGTTGCTTTGCTTCACAGTGAAAATGAATGCATGGATGAAACCTTTACTCCCCCCACGGTGCCACTTTGTTTAACAGAAATGAAAAAAATGGTGCCTCATGATCCTATCAGCAAGTTGATGTGTGCGTAGGCCAACTGCTAAGTGTGTGGCAGGCAGTTGTCGACTGTATTTTTCTTTCTTCAATGGTACATTTCACTTGCTTTAAACCGTGTCGCTTGTTGTGCAGTGGGGATTGACTTTAAACATGCGTTGAGCACGCACGTTTTTTTAAGAAGGAATGGAGGAAAGCCTATCACGCCAGATGTTTGCTGTATGAAAGCCAACTCTTGTTTTCTCATATTAATTTTGAGATTGTGAGGTCTGCTTTGGCTACACAGAGCACGTGGCCGTCATTGTTGGTCGTACCATCCACAGTCATGAAATAAAATGCACAAGCACACATATACAGAAAACTGCCCAACACACTCATAATACAAGCAGTAAAAAGTCAAATTATTTGTTTAAAAAAATAAAATAAAAAAGCAATGTTTATCTGAGCATAATTTACTAGATAACGTATTTTCCTTTGCTGTTGCTTTACGTTTGTGTATTATATCATAGTCTGCCTCTTTCTCACGCACGGATATGCTAGTTAACAGCCAATCAGAGTGATCAATTGTCACCGACAACTGACACCATTTTGCAAACTGTGATGGAAGGCTCATTCATTCAAATCATATCTAGGAAGCAAATAGACAAGACAAAGTCTTCATTCTTCACAATTCAAATTCTTTTTACTTGGATTCATTCCTGCACGCACGCATGCACAACTATTAACAACGATCATCAATGGTTTTCTTTTTTTTTGTGGCATTTTTGACGACTTGCCAGTTGATCTACAATTGCATTACCGGCAGAAAGTTACCGTGTGTGGAGGAATCGACTCATGCACGCTGTCCAAGGCTGATTTTTTTGGGTCGAGAATGCCTGTCCAAATGTGTCTTATTCCACCATTGTTGACGACATGCTCTGTGACACAGCGCCACATGAAAGCTTACAAATCACTGGGGGCTTACAACTACTTTGTAACCAGATGGAAACAGAGTAAACTTCAAAATCTTATCTGAAGAAGCAATTTTTGTTGTTTTCTTGGTAAGTAAACAGCTGGGCATTTTTAATGTTGTACGTACAGCTGCCAGTAATGGTAGGCTCTATGTTATTCTGAAAATTCTGATGTGAAATTATGTGATTACCGTATTGGCCTGAATATAAGACGGTGTTTTTTGCATTGAAATAAGACAGAAAAGTGGGGGTCGTCTTATATTTGGGGTCTAGACATTATACCCATTCGCGACGCTAGCTGCTGTTTGGTTTATTAATGTCACGAGTCATGATGCCGTTTGACTGATGCTTTAATAGCATGAATAGCAACTGACAGTAACAATGGCAAGCCGCACCTCCCCTCTTGGGTTATACCACTTTAACTAGACCGGGGGTGGGGGGGGGATAGTCCCCAAACAGCTGCTGCCAGATATCAATGAAGCGAATGCTGAACTTGACTCAACAGGCCAAAGTGAACCCCTGCCACGAAGAATAAAAATAAAAATAGCGGTAGCACGAAGAAGAAAAATAAAAAAATAGCGGTAAGAAGGAAAAGAGAATGAAATAATAGAAGAGATAACAAGTGGGTCGAATATCGGCCAGACTGTCTTGTGTCCTATGTGTTGTGTTGTGTTATTTTTGTTATTTTGACTTCAAAATGGCGCCGCGTGAGTGGCTGCCTTTCCAGCAGCTCCTATATTTTGTTGTTCTACTTCTTCCTTTCATAAATTTGCTGCTGTGAAATGGGAATTTCTCCATTGCGAGACTAATAAAGGTTTTCTTATCTTATTAACCGGCTGCTGAGGAGAAGTTATGATGTAATTTACATTTCAAAAACCAGAATCCATTCATTTACGAATGTGATTGCACTTTAGATTTGAATGAGGCAAAATAACATGCTTTTTCTCTCAAATATATTGTTATAATCATTTGTTTCAGATGTACTGTAATTATTTTCTGTATAAAAATTAATTTGGTTTTCAAAAAGTCTTTTTTCAAACTTGAGTCTTGAAAAGAGGGGGTCGGCTTATAATCAGGGCCGTCTTATATTCGGGCCAATACGGTCTGTGAGTAGGCCAGAACAGAAATCCTCACTAATACCAGAATAATGCACTTAACAGTGGCAGATAACGTTGTAGTTGTCCGCGAGCAAGCTTGTACAAGTGATTGCTCAACGCACGAGTCAAAACTATTCATTGGCCATGGAGGTCTGCTTTAGAGCTAAGATTGGTCCTAAAAAAAAAATCGAGCCCGACCTGAACTGGCCCGAGGGTATTTAAGCCCGACCCGGCCCGAGCCCGATCACTTAACTTGATTTGCAGGCCCGAGCCCGAAGCAAACCCGACATTTCATATTTTATTTGTGAGGACTCGGGAGGAGGAGGGGTGATTTCTAAACAAATAAAAAACAATAAACAAAGCCTGTCTTTTGTAACGAAATCTAAGTTAAACAAGACTGTATAAACATTTACATCTTTTATATTTCTGTTTCTAAAGAGGTTACATTAACCGACAATTTTCCGTCATTGACAGATTTTTTTTTAAGAGTGGATGGAGAAAATTTAAGGCCGTCCGTCATTTTGACGGGTTGAAAATTGGACCGTAAACCACCGCAGCAGTATGTCCTTAAGAATCTAGCGCGGCACTTTAAGAGAGAAGCAGAGAGACAAAGACGAACAATGACGGGTGGATGGATACTCGACATAGACTGGAAGGAGTTCTTTGAATTGTCATTGCAAGAGTTTAGTACAATATGTGTTGTGATGAGGCGACTTCTGTTTTTTTGCGAACCACGGTCTCTCGTGGCCAAAACTATTCACGGCCTCAAAAAAATAAAAATAAAACAAAAAGCCCAACCCAACCCGACCCGAACCCGAAGCATTGATTGACATTTTAAGGCCCGACCCGACCCGAATTTCAGGTCGGGTCGGTTTTGGGCTTGGGCAGCCCGATCTTACCTCTAGTCTGCTTGCTGTGTTTTAGATGGGCCATGATGCGTGACCATCTTTGGAATCTGAAAGAAACAACTTTTTTCTTTGCTTCGCATCATTATAACACCCAATGACGGAACAGCAGTTCATCATTTTTAGGAGCAGCCGAGAAGCGTGTTTTGCGATCAAATGATCGGTCCACCCAAGATGGTGAGCGAAAAAAATACTTAGCTGAAGTGATGTCAACTGCATGGACCTATAATAAACAACAATGATTAATGCTCACTAGTATACCATTTTTCACTGTTATGGAAAGATTCTTTTCTGCTCTGTGTGCAGCTAAATTGTATTAACACTTAAATCTATCTGCACAACAGAATAACATTTATCAAAATCTTCCCCTAGATTCCACGGCCACCACTGGCCACAGTGTAGCTCCGCCCTTGTTTTACTGTAAAAGGAATGAGATTTAGATTACAGGTATTTCAAGAATAATTTGAAAATGCATTGAAATGGTGTTTTTCGAAGTGAATGTAAGCATGTCAGATCCAATTAATACAATGAGTTGATTGATTACTTTCACTGAACAGATTTTATGAGCATCAAAATGTCCACAATAAATACTTTTCCTGGTATGTCTGCTTCAGTGATTTGCACCCCAACCCCATTGTCAGGCTGTCACTTGGGAATTTTTAACAGAGAAACATATAGTCCTCTCATTTCTGATTGAAAGGGTGTTGCTGGTGATTTTTATGTCTGAACTTTATTCCCTTCCACTATTGCTTACCCGTAACCCTAATGAGGACAAGTGGGATCAACAATGGATGGCTGGCCTAGCTTGAGGCTACTTATTCTTGTTATTCCCCTCAATTGCGGTCTCTTCATCACCTTTCCGATGTGTGTTGCCCCTTTTGACCCAGCCTTTCCTGACATGTGTATGTATATATATATATATATATGTGTGTGTGTGTGTGTGTGTGTGTGTGTGTGTGTGTGTGTGTGTGTGTGTGTGTGGGGTGGC